>OMNM01048672.1:0-23708 GCA_900302745.1 Parablennius parvicornis
CCAATAAACATATAAATAATTAGATTTGAGTCAATTACTGTAATATTGTTTTCAGCGGTGGCGTTAGAAGGAATAACTCGACGTCCCGATGCTGACCCCTTCCTCCCCTGACTTGACTTAATCAGCTCCCCGCCCTCCACCGGGCGGTCCCTGTAGACAAATCGAACGCTCCGGATCGCTGGCAGCGCCTCGACACAGCCAATCAGCGCCCTCCGTGCACCGTTAGCTCGGCTCTCTGGCAAAAACAACAGCTTCTCTCAGCTTCTCTTCCCCGCTTCGTAACGCCACCGACTCACTGAGCCTTTAAGATGTCAAATTAGCCACAGCTACCGTTTGTGGTCGGCTTGTCGTTTGTTTTGCCGTGTGTCGCGGCGTGAGTCTGTGCTTATCGGGGCTGTTGACGTGCCGCTAGCCGCTAGCTACGTGGAGCTAACGATCCGGTGGAGGAAGATGGGGTCCATCCTGAGCCGGAGGATCGCTGGTGTGGAGGACATCGATATCCAGGCCAACTCTGCGTATCGATTTCCCCCAAAATCCGGTAAGTGTGTCTCCGCTTGCACCAGATTAATCGTCATCATAACCACGGCTGTTACGGAGGCAGGGACAAACAGACTCTGCGCCCTCACCAGCTAATCGAGTTGTTTCCTCTTCATCATGTTTATCTTAATGTTACATTTGTAAGCATTTAATGTTGTTTTCCGAAACACTGCTGTAAAGAGCATCCTAAATCACATTTACATTTGTGTATCTGACGCGACCTCTCCTGAGAACTGACAGATTTCTCGAATTTGGCTAATTACGTGATCGTTGGTGTTAAAATTAGCTATTAAACCACGTGGTTTATGATCAATTAACAATTGATCAGATTTGAAAGACTAAATATAGTCAGAAGACACCCCCTTGTTAATATTAATATGCCTTTTTAAGATCAAGAACGTTTGTTGTGAAATAAAATGTTCCATTAATTGGAATAGAAAAGAATAAACATGGGGAGATGGACACAAACCTGCAACCTTCCAATTAAAAGGTGACCACTTTACCATCTGAGCCACAATTACTGGTGCAATGTCATAGTGATGAATGTGCTGTATGCTTTTTGAAAAAGCACAGATATTCCCCTTTTGCCATAATGCTAGTGTGTTTTCATTTCTCTTTTCCCCCCCTCTGATCTCCAGGGAATTACTTTGCCAGCCACTTCTTCATGGGCGGGGAGAAATTTGACACTCCACATCCTGAGGGATACCTTTTTGGGGAAAACATGGACCTGAATTTTCTTGGAAATAGGCCAGTGCAGGTGGGGATGGACGTTAGCTTCTTTTTTTCTTTTGTTTAACCCTATATGCAGTTTTATGTCTTTGGAATCTTGTATAATACAATTTATAATATTACTCCTTCAGTTTCCGTATGTGACACCTGCTCCCCATGAGCCAGTGAAAACATTGAGGAGTCTGGTCAACATTAGAAAGGACTCCCTCCGTTTGGTCAGGTATTGATAGTGAGAGTTCGAATACTCCTTATTAATATGAAAGTGTTTGTGCAGGGTCAATTTAATGCTCATTATACTGATTCCAGATATAAAGACGACTCTGACACACCAGTGGAGGAGGGGGGGAAGCCGAAGGTTCAGTACGGTGTGGAGTTCACCTTCGATGCGGATGCTCGGGTTGCCATCACCCTCTACTGTCAGGCTTTTGAAGAGTTCTCTAATGGGATGGCTGTGTGAGAAATTTGATCTTTTATCTTTGCATTCACATCGTTAGGATGTTATTTGTGTGCATCTGTGCGTTTATCAGAGAATCAAACCGACGGAGACATTTATACCTTTTTAGGT
The DNA here is from genome assembly GCA_900302745.1 of Parablennius parvicornis. Taxonomy (NCBI): domain Eukaryota; kingdom Metazoa; phylum Chordata; class Actinopteri; order Blenniiformes; family Blenniidae; genus Parablennius; species Parablennius parvicornis. Next base: position 1,832 of record OMNM01048672.1, read on the forward strand.
AGGTGCTCAGATGCAAGCCTCAGAGCACAAAGTCGAGAATAGATACAGTGGGTCCTTAGCAACCAGCAGTCACCATGGATACAGCAGATAAGACAGGGATGCAGATGAAAGTAATAATGAGTGCTGAAGTTACCATCTTGGCCTGAAACTAGGAAGATGACACATTTTTCCAGAGAAAAAAGAGAAAAAAGAAGGTCAGGTAGCGCTGCTGTTTTTACTGTCAATTTTCTGTCACTTTTCTTTATTCTTATTTTGCTCAAAAGTCTATTTGGTTTATTATTTGATTAACGATGACAATATCCACCGGGCCTTTTCACTGATATGTTATTGAAGATTCTTATAGTTGTCAAAACACGATATTTAAAATAATAAACTCCCTCCAGAACAATGTTTGCTTGATGAGTGTTAACTCTTCTCCTTGACGTTTTACTTGCAGGTACAGCCCCAAAGATCCATCAATGGTCTCTGAAACTGTGCATTACAAGCGAGGTGTGAGCCAACAGTTCTCAATGCCGTCTTTCAAAATAGATTTCAGCGAGTGGAAAGAGGAAGATGTGAGTATCTGCAGCAGTTTGTGGGTTTTTCTACCAGAATCACAAACTCAAAACAAATTCCTCGTTCCTCTTACGCATTTTCTTAATATCTCTTTTCCTTCAAAGCTAAACTTTGACCTCGACCGAGGAGTGTTTCCAATGGTAATCCAAGCCGTGGTTGATGAAGGAGACGGTAGGTCTCGAAGCTGTTTTAACAGTTATCAGAATATGTGTAAAATATGTTGGATTATTTGTGTGTATGGATTCACCATGCGGGTAGTAAACGTCAGTTTCAAATCATGTATTCTGTTTTGTTTTCAAAGATTGCCTTGGACATGCTCATGTGCTTTTAGCAGCCTTTGAGAGGGTAGGTCGTCGTCTAAAAAGTAAACGATCCTCCTCTGTAATCATTGGCTTAACTGTGTCTCTTTTTACTTTCATATAGCACGTTGATGGAAGTTTCTCTGTCAAGCCTCTGAAGCAGAAACAAATTGTAGGTTTTTTTTAGCTGTTCTCCTGTAAATGTTACATATTTTGTTCTTAGATAACAGTTTATTACTGCTAAAGATGAAATATGTTTTCTCATGTTTGTTTTTTGACTTTTGTACATGACAATCATTTCCAAACGGATGCATTTGTATCTTTCAGGTGGACCGTGTGAGCTACCTCTTACAGGAGATCTATGGGATTGAGAACAAAAACAACCAAGAGACCAAGGTTTCACAGAAAAAATTACCTTAAACAGGAATGTTCAATCAGCATTGCCTTGACTTAATTTGTTTGTTTCTTCTAGCCCTCCGATGATGAAAACAGCGATAACAGCAACGAGTGTGTTGTGTGTTTGTCGGACCTGCGTGACACACTCATCCTGCCCTGCAGACATTTGTGTCTTTGCAACTCGTGCGCGGACACTCTGCGTTACCAGGCCAACAACTGTCCCATCTGCAGGCTGCGTAAGAAGCATCGAATGGTTTTTAATTGAGCAGGATTAGACAAAACCTCATGAAGAGTTTTAATTGTGTCTATTTGACTCGGGGTCCCTCACCAGCCTTCAGAGCCTTGCTGCAGATCAGAGCTGTGAGGAAAAAGCCCGGCGCCCTGTCACCCGTGTCCTTCAGTCCCGTTCTGGCTCAGACCATGGACCATGACGAGCACTCAGTAGGTGCAATCAGCTTCATCAACAAGATTTTGATTCAAGATTTGCAATAAATGAGTTGCGCCATATATTGAGTTTATTTTTGTGTCTTATTTGATATAACGACTTGCAAGTTTCTACAGTTTCTCTGTCGTTTGTTCCCACGCAGAGCACCGACTCGGTCCCTCCGGGATTTGAACCCATCTCACTGTTAGAGGCTCTTAACGGCCTCAGGTCTGTGTCCCCGGCTATCCCATCAGCCCCACTCTACGATGAAATCAACTTTTCGGGGGGCCTCGCGGGCGAAAACAGACAGCTGGGTTCTCCGGAGCACTTGAGTGACGGGAGTCTACAGAAAGGCAAAGTCAGCAAGTCTCCTGACAGGTAAACTCACGACAAGACTGACCTTTCGTTCATGGATGTAAAAACATTACCGTGGACAATCTGATTGGCAAAGGAAGGTGAATGACTTGTTTATGCAAGTACCTACTATTTCCTATAGGGACTTGGTCAGTAATCAGCTTTACAGATTATCCCATTTTATACAAGGTTGTGTTGGTTTTTTTTTTTTTTTTCCACCTTCCATTAGTTAATCTGCAAAAAAGTGGGGCTTTTCACATGTTTAAAGCTGGAAGGTTTCTCCAAAGACTGTAAAAAGATGGCATTGTCATTAGCGTGAAAGCTCTTGTCAATGTGACGGGCGATTATGAATTGAATTACCCATAATTATTCCCATTTGTGCCTTTGCATTCCCTCCAGCACCCTCAGATCTCCGTCCTCACCCATCCAGGAGGAGGACGAAGAGAAGCTGTCTGAGATGTCAGACGCTCAGCCGCACACGCTGTTGTCCAGCAGCCCCGCCCCCACAGACGTAAGCTTTCACTGTATATAGTGCCAAGATTGTTAAGGAGGTCATGAATATCTTGTCTTTTATGTAGAACAGAGCTATTCTGTGTCTTAAACTAAACAGCCTTATCTTATTGGTCTTATTTTCATGACAGCGTTTAACTTCTGTCTTTAAATGGTAGTTCCATTACAGTTCTCCTCCGAGAGAGCATATCCTAAAATATGTGGGCTTAGAATAGAAATACTTAATCATTCCCAGAGGGAAATTCTTTGAAGTCTGATTAAAAAGGTGTGTTGGATAGAGCAGCGGGAAGCTCAGCAACACACCTGGAAGAAGGGAACTAAAAATGATGGGAAAAAGTTAACAAAGCAAAAAATGGGCGGGGAACACAACAGGCATCTTGCACACATGCACTGTCTGTTATCTGTTTGAAAGACTCCCAGAGTGTTGAGGATGCATGCTCTGCCCTCGACAAGCAGCAAAAGTCCAGTTAGCCCCAAATGGCTCTGTCAATAAAGTGTTTCTCAACTGAGGGAAACGATGCTGCAGGTAAAAAAACAACAAAAAAATCTACCCAACCATTTTCCGTTTTGTTTTTCCAGGCAACGGCGACTGAGGACGTGGCAGAATCTCTGTCTCCTGATGATGGTACTTTTTTTTTCTTCTTCTTCTTTTAGCACAAAGTGAAGCGACAGTTTGAGCAGCAGTGTTGATGTTGTTGTTGTTTACTAGAGGACAGGATGCATGCCGGAGCTGACATCCTGCAGGACTGCAGCAGCGAACACAGCAGCTTGACCAAAACGGAGAGCGACCCACCGGGTGACCTCTCTCTCCCCGGTGAGAAATCCTAATACAGCAGCATGCAATAAGTTTAATCCAGGATTTAAACAGTTTAGTTTCTCTCTTCGATTTGGATGTTGAATCAGGTCCTCTGCTTCTTTCTTCTGTAAATCCATTGAGACTGACTCTTTTGCTCTGCGTCTAACCGGTGTGCTCCTCTACTTCTGTGTGTTTCCTAACCCTCCTCCTCCTGTTTCCTGCCGTCCTGTCTCTTCAACCCAATCACACTGGTCAGCTCTAGGTCCCGACTCCTGCTCTATTGGTATGGACGAATAACTGGTATGTAGGCTTTCCTGTCTGCTCTGCCTCTCTGTGCATGAGCTCTGTTGCTCTCACTGAATCTGTTTTTCTGTCAATCTGCAAAAGAATTTTTTTTTTTTTTAATTTTCAATTATTAGCAACGCGTGAAGCTGAACTGATCAAGAACATTGTTTGTTTTGTACCAAGCTCTCCTTTTTTTTTTTTTTTTTTTTAAGTGCACAATGCTGCATTTTGAACGATTTCTTTTGTGTTGCTCTTTACCAGGCTCATCCGAATCCACGGAAAGCCTCAAAAGTCAGAGCACAAACTGCTCCAGTCAGCCTCTCCTGTCTCCCACGAGCAGCCTTCATATGGAAGACGAACACCTCAACCCCTGACTCTGATCCAGCTGCCCCCCTCAGATCATTCCTCTCAACCCCTCACCCCCACCCAGACAGGACTCTGCTTATTTCATTGACTCTCCTCTCAAAATTTGACCACTACAAACATGTTTTTTGCTACCTTACTCAAAGACTGACTGGTAACAAGAAAAAGCTATTATTTCCTCAGCTTTTGAAAAGGTTATATTAATTCTGGCTTTGTGTTTGGTTATGTCTCTTGGGCAGAGTTCTGGTCTCATAATTCCAGAGAAATCTCACTACCAGTGATGGTGGTGCTTTTGAAGCACACTCACTTTAATCGTAATCAAATTCTCAACACTAAATACAGAAGCATTTATAAATCCAGTCCGTGTTTATCTATGAAAAACATTAATCATGTGAGAACTTTCTTTTTTGGTTTCTCCACTAAGTTTTCAAAAACGCATTCATTCTGTACCTGTGTGTCCTTTTTAAAAGTGATTTTGCTCTTTCTAACCCATTCCTGATAAATGTATCTGAACAGAGTTAAGTTTAATTTCTCAGCAGTCAAATAACGTGATATCTATGTATGTTAACTACTAGAATTCCGTGTAGTTACTCCCAAAAATTCTGCATATTGTAATGATAAAGTCCTGATACTGAAGTAATAGAACTAGACTGGGCTAACATGCACATCATTTCAAACTGATAAGCGATAAGAAGCAGCAGCTCAACAGCTGAAGTCAAAGTTAGGTAAAGCCTGCAACAAGCGTAGTCATTCCATCCAGGCGTATACTGACTTTTATGGCGGCGTGTGCAGCGTGCTTGTGGTATATGTGGCAGATCTGCGTGCAGTCTTTTTGTGGCAATGCCCGTGTCTGCTTATGTGATGTAGCCGCAAAAAAAAAAAAGGGAGACCACGCCTCCGTGTGGCTGTGATGCCTTTTACTTACATCGCCCCTGTATGTGTAGCACCATGCATATAGATCTTTGTGCCTTGAATTAATATGGCTGCCTGCTTGTTGCAATGGACATTAGTGTTCCTACAAATGCTACAACATCTATATAATATCAGTTTCAGCCCTTGCAGACAGAATTTTTGATGCTAATGTACAGATCCTCTTTTTCTATCGCAAAAACATCATGTTATTGAAAACAAATGTATGTTATTATTGTTATGGAGCAATATTCTATTGAACAGTTCATTTATTTACTATGTTATGGCCATGTATCAATTATGCATTATTATTAGTGTTTAGGTTCAAGTGGATTCTCGTAATGTGCGTGTTTCTCCAAGAAACTCATCCAATGCAATAGATGCAAAAACTCTGCATTTTAACAACTGGGCTGGCATTTGCATGTGAACATTTGGAGGTTGAAACCCTCTCACAGCTTTTAAGTAATGTGGTTATTTTCGTCTTTATCCCCTCCTCTTCTGTGCCATTTCAACTCAACACTGTGCCTTCCTGTTCTGACCACTATTGACCTGGTATCCAGGATAACTCCATATAGTAGGTGGTTTTTCGGCTGTCTGTAAATTCAATACCTGTCTCTCCTCCTGTGTATAGCAGCATGTGTATAACAATAAAGAACAAAGATTCAGTACTTCAACTACCCGTTTGTTTTCTATGCTGTCACACTTTTTAAGGATTGTTTCGACTGAAAATGTTATTCCCATCGCAAGGCCTTTCATCCATCTTCTAAACCCACTTCATCCAAGTTAGTACCACAGGGAGATGGAGCCGAGCTCAGCTGACATTGACTGAAAGGCAGGATAAACCCCAGACACATCGCAAATCCATCTCAAGGCTAAAACAGGCATAATCACCCACACACACTCTAGTCTACTGTACAGCCACTAATTAATGTCCCTTTTTTGGGGGAAGAAGGATATCAAAAATATCAGGAATAAAGAAAACCTACTCTTGCATTAATCAGAATGCAAAGTTCACACATAAAGGCCTTGGCTCAGGAGAGAATCTTCTAGACAGCATGCTGTAATGTGTAAGTCTGAAAGTGGTCTAGAACATTAAGGATGGGTGGATGACTGAGTGAATAATTACGTTGACCGGTGTGTGAAGGGCTAGGACTATTCCAAGTAAAAGAACATAAAGAAAAACAAGAAGTTAAGGCTGCAAATCTGATTTATGGTCAACAGAATTCAATTACATTGCACTGTTGCATGCCTCAAAGCACTTTACATTTAATCACATTCACACGCACACCAATGGTGACAGCTGCCACGCAGGGCACTCAATCTATCCACTGGGAGCTATTTGGGGTTCAGTGTCTTGCTCAAGGACACTCTGACATATGGATATGGACACTGGGGGGATGTAAGATTGAACCTGCAACTGTACAATTAGTAAACACCCTGTGTTTGTGGGTTGAGCTGTTTTAAGGTCCCTTTCATAAACACTGCTCTCTGCTGGCCGTGTCAGAATCAAACACACCAAAAGCTTCAATTTTCTGGTTCATCTTCCACTGAGAACTGTGGCTCTCTAACTTTCGCTCCCACATCAGAAACATTAGAATCCAATCATGTATTTGTAAATGTTTTGCACTTAAATAACAACTGCGATGACGCCTGGCTATCGTTGGTTAATTATATTTATTTACAAGTCTGAGCTGAGAATTATCTCTGTTTCATTAGAAACTGATCAGCTGTGGATCGTCTGTGTAAAAACATCATCAAAAATCAACTCTCCAAAGATGTTAACATTATGAAAATCCACACTCCACTCCATGGCATTTTGTTTGATTTAATGTCAACTTGCATTACATATTTTGGCCTTGACTCTATGTACAGACACAACCATTAAATAGATTTGTTTTTTTTTCCTGAAGGCATTCTTCCAGACGAAGTGTAAGTTTTCATTATTTTGTTTGTTTGCTGCACAATCATTACATGTGGGGATTGAATATCAAAAGCATTTACCATTGTGATGATCTGCAATATTTTTTATAGATCACATTATTTTTACACATCAGTAGAACAGGTGCTGATCGTAATATCTGATCTGTGTTTATGGGCAAAGTTTAGTGAGCTCTTAAAACAAACATGTAGTTTGATACAGGCAAGCTATGCGTGCCTTGTGTTATAGCTACTTTTTATTAATTTTTTTTTTTTCTTTTTTTTTAGGCGCTCCACAGAAAATGTAATCCACATTAATCAAAAAGGACAATCCGCTGCAGCTTCCATTAACTGTGGCTGAAGCCAACAGGTGTCAGACTGGGTAAAGTTTAATGAGGATTCAGTTACACTGTAGCTTCAAGCTTGCTAGTAAAAATATAATACACCGAGCACACGCCCGCAGAGATTTGTCGCCGACACCTTGAGCTGGCAAAGGTCAATGGACGACGTTAAACTGCGCACACATGCAGTCGGAGGTAAATTAAAGCACATGTGTTCACAGCCATGGGAACCAAAGTCCTGCAGATTATTAAACATGACTGAAAAACTGAAATGTGCTTCTAAGAATCTTAAGGCACTCCAGTTAATGAGTTCATGATGAAATATTTCACACTATACCCCCCCACTTCCAAGTCATTTTATATCATCACTGGACAGCTGTGCACGAGCTTTTCTCTCACATCAGATGATGTCGTTTAAATAACAGAGATTTATCCGATTAAACATAATGGCTAAAGACCAAAAGGAAGCAGTGGGGTGAAACAGCAATCTTGAAAACAATTCTGATTCAGATGGATCTGATGAGCCGTTCTTAAAAATATCAAGCCTAAGCCTCTAAGACAACTTCACCCATCTTGAACTTATTGGAGGAATATTTTGAATCACCCTTATCAGACTAACCACGCCATGAAAAACAAGAAATGGCTTCTTGATTCCAAACAGGAGCAGCCTCGTATCAAAACCAAGCAACAGAAGTGCTTTCAAGAGGAGATATTGAGCAGAAGTCTGGAAAAATTCAAAAAATTTGGCTTGGCCCTCGATAGTAGTCCAATTTCTTGCTCCAATAAGACAATTGTGGCTTAAAGTTTGCCTGGTGGGATGGAACAAGGTGGAACTATTGTACCATGGATTTGCTTTGTACGTGAACAGAATTGCCACCTTGAAGTCGATCCTAGTAAAACCTTTGATTTATAAGGTTTAAATTGTTAAGACAAAAAAAAAAAAAAATCAGCAGACTGGACTTGTGTGGTTTAAAGGCCCAGTGTAATTGTTCCTAATTCATTACTAGAAGTTACTACAGATCACCCACTTCATCCACAGATGGTTCATCAAAACTTGTATCTTCACAAACTAGATGCTGCATACTGTGTTACACTTTAGTGTTCAAACACTTTTAGTGAAACAGGATGTCGTGGGCTGCTAATCAGATAACCAGGAGTTATTTCATCAGTCACTCAGGCCCTTGTTTTTCTCCACCACCTTTAGGCAGGCACCACAGCTGAAACCCATCAGATTAAGATCTGTTAACCCAATCGTAACCCAAGATCTAATCTCAGATTATGAGTTTTTATGTGTTTCTTGTAATGAAATTAAAAGGCACTTCAGAGTCGATTGAACTAAAGGGAAGGGAGGTAAAATTCAAAGACGTAAGCATTACATGATATTATTACTAGTCCCCTTTAAGAGTATTCTGTAATGTTGTTTTTTTTTCTTTGTGTGAATGCAAAGAAAAAAAAATAACCACTGAGTGAAAAAAGTACCAAAAGGTCAACTTCAGGTCAGTCAAAGCAAGTGCTACCTCATTTAATTAGTTTGCACTAAATCTCTTTAAGGCATGAAATTATCCTAACAGCAATCCACAAATCTCCCACTGCACTTAGTGGAGCTGAATTAGCCCTCATGCCCTTGATCTGTGAAAACATGTGCATCACCACATCCACACACACTCACACCATGTCTGGCCCATCCTACACACAGATCATATGTACATGTGGTAGAAAACACGTGCCGGGCTAAAGTGGATGTTAATTTTCCATCACATCTCAGTAAGAGCTTAACAAGAATATTTTGTCAGCGTAAAAACTGGAAAAACCCCAGAGCACCCAGGTATTCACAGTAACTACTCCAAAAGAAAGTTAATAGAAACGTGCAGAGGGTTACAAAAGTTAAAAGTGTATCAAAGTTAAGCACTATGATGAGATGACTAAGGTTAAAAAAAAAAAAAAAAAAATCAGCACCTTGAGCAGTTGCACGAGGCGACATACACTTCATTTTAAGTTGTGGGGGATTTAAGGACTTTGGGAGACAGGTGACCAGACAGCTTTCCAACTTTGGGACACCCACTTCACAGCATGAGATCCGACAGAAAGAAAAAGAGGAGGAGACAAGAGACACGGAGCCACAAAGGTCAGCATCCAGCCCACTTAAGTCAGACTCCAGTCAGAGCTGTAGGACAAACAAGAGAACAAGGAGACTTTTGTTAGGAGGCTCTACCTTCACCAGTGGTGTCATCACGATAAACTTTACACTGCAGGTGGCTGGAAAAGAAGGAGCAAGAACAGCCAAAGGAATCCTGTGAAGAAAAACAAGATCCTGCATCTGTGGAGCATCATGGCACAGCAGGTCAGCAGTTCGCCCTTCCTCAAGCCCTTCTTCCTGAAGACACCGGTCAGAGTGGTCAGCCCTCTGAAGCAGAGAAGACACACACTTCCCGCCAGCGAGTTCAGAAACCTCACGCCACAAGACGCCATCAGTGTGTTTGAGATTGAAAGAGAAGGTGAGTATTTCTCCACACCCTTAGTATTACTTTATTGTATGATTAAACTAACCCAACACATCCACATAAAATCCATCACTGCAATTAAAAAAAAAAAAAAAAGGCTGAACCTTCTGTTTTTTCAATAACATTTTTAAATACTTAAATTAGTGGTTTTATTGGATTCTAAATTAAATTAGTGGAGATTAATTTGATCATTATTCTTTCCATGAAATTGACCTGCTTCCTATTCATCTCCCAGCATTTGTCTCGGTGTCTGGAGAGTGTCCTCTTACCCTGGATGAGGTGCTTAATTTTCTGGGTCAGTGCCCCGAGCTGTCACTGGGCTGGTTTGAAGAGGGGCAGCTGGTGGCTTTCATCATTGGCTCTGGCTGGGGCAAATACAGACTCTCACAGGTAATGAAACTCTGTGAAGTGTACGTTGAAGGTGCACTCTCATCTTCCCAATGCGTGTGACTTGAGATCAAAAACACTGAATGTGATTCATGCGACTCATAATGATGTGATTCGATCTGTGACCTCCAGGAAGCCATGACGCAGCACGTCCCCGACACCCCTGCTGTGCACATCCACGTCCTGTCCGTTCACCGCCACTGTCGTCAGCAGGGGAAGGGCTCCATCCTCTTGTGGCGCTACCTGCAGTACCTGCGCTGCATGCCGGGCCTGCGCAGAGCCCTGCTGATTTGTGAGGATTTCCTGGTGCCCTTCTACCTCAAGGCCGGCTTCAAGCAGAAAGGCCTGTCGACCATCTCGGTGTCCAACATGCAGTTCCAGGAGATGGAGTACACGCTCAGCGGGCAGGCGTACACACGGCGGAACAGCGGCTGCTAGCCCTTCAACCCCTTTCACCCCCTCCCACACCATCCCGCTCTCTCCCTCCCTCCACCCGGAACACCTGGAGTCGGGAATGACGAGACGAAAATAACAAGAGCAGACAGATGGACAGATAAAAGGGCCAGTGTGTATCACTGGCCTGAGTTCAGCGCGTTATTATCAGTGACCCACTGAACAAGGACTCAGGTGTGCGAGGACAGAGGGGAACAAGCGAAACAACAACTTTTAGCCAGTTATTTTTCACAGGTAATATAAATTATGTGGGTGCATCTTTGAAAAGCTAACTATAACTTTTATACTTATAATAGATCAAATTCATCTTAAAATCTTACTCATAAATCTCTGGTTCAAAAAATGGGTGAAATAAAAAATCAAGATTGTATGAAATCATATTTTTAAATACCATTTTTATTTTTATAACTTATAAGTTAAAATCATGAAGAACAAAATGAAGAAAGGTTTGAAATCTGTGTAATAAAAAAAAAAACATTTATCACTATTCCACCAGCTTTGTGGGCTTTAACTGGCTTTTGCATCATTTTATTGTATGTGAGTTATTTTCTATTAAGTGCATATTTTCCAGAACAAACATGTTCAGATCCTGAATTGTGTTACAAATCCAATTCTATTTTTGGAAACTGTTAAAATTACTGCTTTCCAATGTTATCCTGTGAAAGTTGAACACACTGATCATGCATTTCGCACAAAAACACTTTTTCTGTCTTGAGATTTTTTTTGTCTTCATGACTTGGATCAAAGCAAAAAAAAACAAAAAGAAAAACACTTTCTTACAGCTGAGAAGAGGCATCAGACAGGTTAATTTTTTCTTTTCTTTGATTTTTTTTTTTTTTTACTCATATTTTCATCAGTTACAAGTGAGTAGACAGGTAGCTAAAACACTACCATGTTCAAAAGAATTGATCACTTCTTGAGAAGCAATAAACAAATTAAAGAAAACATTCGAGTGCTCAGCATAATGTAACAAAAATATGGCAGTAGTTGGTACATTTATCAACAAGGCACCAAAGGTATCAATACTTAATTTTTGTCCCTGCTTCTGTATGAGGTTGCCTGAATACTACTAATAATAAAACCTATGTCTGGAGTGTGAGTGTAAGAACAATCCTCCTCTTTGTACCAGCACTGGCTTCTCTGAGTCCTCAACCACATGTAAAGGGCAGCTGGATGCTTTGTTGAGCCTCAGATGTGCCGTAGCTTCGTTTCACTGGACAGTGAAGAAGTGACAAGGACTTTGGGTGAATTAAAGGATGTTCTTATGACGAGTGGTACAAGTATTCATATCGACAGAGTAAAAAAATAACATCAACACAACCATATAGTTCACAGAGAGAGGAGAAGCAGTCCTCCAGCCGGTCCACATCTCTTTTGACCTGATGCTTTGTTGCTATGCTCCCACATCAGTGGAGGTGAGCGTTGAGGTCGTACTTCTCGCAGAATTTGTCCGTGAAGGGGATGCACGTGAGCAACTCGCACCATTCGCACTTGATCGGGTAGACATAAAAGAGCACCACCAGGCCTGAAAACAGCCCGACAAACACCAGCAGGAAGACAATGATCTGACAGCGTTTGCGGTACAGGTCCATACGGCCGAAGCTGATGTAGGGCAGGAAGGCGAACGACAGGAAGAAGCCAGATATGAAACCGAAGATGTGGGCAAAGTTGTCAATCCAGGGCAACAGCCCGAAGGCAAAGAGGAAAAGCACCACACACAACAGCTTGGTGAAGGCCCTCCAGGGCTGGGCCAGGATCTGCCAACTCTGAAACAGCTCCACAAACAAACAGGCCAGGATCCCAAACTGACATCCAGCTGGACCCACCTGACACGAACAAGCGGAAAAGAAACACATGGAGATGCTCAGAAACATTTAGAATCACAGAGAAATCTCTTACTCTCGACACACTTATTTCGATGTGTGTGTGTGTGTTTCTAAACAGGTGGTCACCTCTGCTCTGTAGGGCAGAAAGATGGCAGAGGCTAAGTTGCCAGTGATGCCGCTGAGGATGTAAATGATTGAAATGCGCAGCCACCCTGCCAGCTTCTCCAGGTCCCTCAGGATGGTCATCTGGAATGCCACCGACACCAGACAGTGAAGGATTCTGGGAGGGAAGACACAGACAAAAGGCTTCAGGTGGGTGTAAAGTGTGTGTGTGTGTGTGTGTGTGTGTGTGTGTGTGTGTGTGTGTGTGTGTGTGTGCGCGCGCTTGAGAAAAGCCACACGTGTTGAGAAGATTATCCCTCTGTGCAGGAGAAGCAAAACCCTTAACAGCCGAGCTGGAATGACTTTGCTCAACAACAAAATCAGATTCTATCTCGGTGAAGCTTAATGAGTTGGTGTAGAGAGGGCACTTTGTTTAATTACCCGAGAGACAGATAGCAGACAACATGAAGAGGAAGTCCCGCTCCTCTTACCTGGGAGGTCAACTTTCTGCTGACTGACAGGTAGTACTGCACAAGCATGTTTTTAACATGTTTAAGCCTTTTGACAATTAACAATGAACCATCATGTAATTCCCCTCTGTACTTCGTCGCATCTTCATGTCTTCAGTTAGTTTTGTCCAGCATTTATCATTTCTATCTATTCATTCAGCCAGGTTTCATCTGTCTTAAAATTCGTTGTTGTGATGTGAGCACACACACTGATAACCAAAGCCAATTTCCTTGTGCGTGCCAAATATATGTGTCTAATAAACCAAACCGATTTTGATCTTTTAATCTCTCTCTTTTTTTTTTCTTTTTTTTTTTATCACTGCTTGTTCTGGAATCAGACTTTACACAACCTGACGTAGCCTGTCATCCTGTGACAAAGATAACTTTCAGCATGATTTCATTTTGGCTGACTGTTTGAAGGGCAGTACGTGTTGGCGAAAACATTGTGCTCACTAGCCAACCTTGCCTTTTAATCGGACAAATTGCTTTGTAATATTTTTATGCACATCAAGCGGTTTAAAAAATCCTAACAAACCTGCCAGGAAACTCCCCAGAGTAACTTCTCAACAGTGCAAATAAAATACACCCACTCTGGGTTTTTTTTGGATTATTTTGCCAGGTGAAACTCAGAATAAACCACAACAATTTCCGTTGTGTGATTTTGAAAGTGACTGACTCACCCAGCATGCAGGAAAAGTGAGAGCCACAGCCTGTAGAACTGATCTGGGATCTCTGGGTTGAGGAAAGGCAACAGTCCACATACATCATCCATGCAGTGCACCTGGGTAGGGGCAGAAGACACGTTTAGCATGTAAATTAAGAAAATGGAGTAAAAATATTAGACAATCGAGGCACACATGGGTCTCAGACTCCTACACAGTTCCTTTCACGGAAAATCTTTGATCAGTTGAATTTGGATAGAACAGATATAACACATGGTAGAATAATCACTTTTTTCACTTTAGACCTGAGCTTACAATGAAGTTAATGGTCTGGTGTATCTAGCTGTTGCAGCAAAAGAAGACACGAGGGACGTCTCCTAAAAATTGAAATGGCCTCATTAGTATTCAGGCCCATTTTAATCGGATGAAAACAAACAATTATATAGGAGCTGCAGGTTGCAGATCCCTGGGTTTAGGCCATGATTAGGCACATGATTAGGGAATGCACTATGCAAACTAAAAGACCCTCCAAAACAGTGTTTCAAGTTTGTGTGTATATATAAAATGCCCAGCTGTTTACCTGCGAACAAAGAGTCGCTTCCTCATGAAAGTAGCCCATCATGAATTCACAATACTCCCGGGATGTGATTTCACACCTTAAAGAGAGCAAATGGCTGTTAATAAGTGAATAAACAGCTGATGTGTATCAAGTGGGAGTGATGCAGTTTAGTTATCCGTCTCACCTCCCTTTGGTTCCAATGCAACAGGGTCGACCCGTGATAGTACAGTCTATGTGAGGCAGGTTGGTATGGTTCCCTGTGTTGTACCTTGTACAAATCTAAAAAATAAATAAATAAACAAATCACAGAGACAACATCAGATTGAAGTGCTCAGTGTGACTTTTCTACTCACTCTCTCTATACTGAACTTGTGGCTGGTGTCTGAGATATGTGTGGGGTCAAAAGACATCTAAATGTTTACTAGATATTATTTCAGTGATAATAGAGATGTCGCATTTCACTGAATAAATAAAGAAGACTGATTTGTTTTCCAATAATTCCATTGAAATTGATTCAGATATAACATGATGATATGCTACTGGTTACTGAAAGACATGTTATCCCCATTTTGAATGAACAGATATGCTTGAAAGACTTGGGAGACATTTCAAGATCGGATCCTATGTGGGTGACATATTTTAGCCTGTACAGAGTTAGTTAGGCATACTCACCGGCCACTTTGTGATATCATCTGGCCATTCATGAGGTGACCCTGAGGCGGGCTCTAAACATATCCTGCAGGCACAGGGAGTAAAACAATACCAACACATAATGAGATATAACCGCCAGCGTTGATAAAAAATAACTGTTGCAGCAGGGGTAGACATTTTCCAGAAGAATAGGTTTATAACTTCTATCATTATTATTCAAAAGCATTTCTTTGTATGTTTTGCCGAGTAACGGTGATTGAAATGACATGAACTATGAACACTGGAAAAACAAAGCCACTACTTTCAACTGAAGGAAAAGCTGATTATATTACAAGCACTGAAAGTGTACCTGGGATCTTGATGACACACTGAGCCGTACTGTCGGTCTTTTCCATTTAACTGAGGAGTGCTGGAGTGCCTCGGCCACTTCACCCAAACGGCAAGAGTACTCTGGATACAAAAATACAGAGTCAGGGCTGCACACAGCTTCTTAATGCAGCTGAATTACAAGAGGTCACCGGAGTTCAAACTGAAGCGAGGAGTTTGTTTACACACCGAGCACTGCTCCTCTGAGGTTTGGACACAGCCCGAGCGATCGTTCCGCACGCAGCAGGCAGAGTTGCGCTCGATAGCTCTCTTTTCCCTGATAAGATCATGCACCTGCTTGTCTTGCCGCATGCAGGGAGAATATTTGGCCCCCAAATGGATCAGGGCTTCCTGATAAGGGGAAGATAGAATTGCAAAAACAAAACATTTTTTTTGTATTATACAAACTGAGAACAATACAAGTCATGCAAAACTGAAATTAACAAAGATGCTTACCGAACTCGGCCCGATCCAAAAGTTCTCCTGCTGTACGAACTTGACATTTTCATACACACCTTTGTTTCTTAAAACCTGAATCAGACAAAATCCCAAATAGAAAAAAAATGTAAATAAATAAACATTAAAAGAGCTAAGGAGATGAGACATTCTCAAAAAATCTGAACCAGAACTCACAGAATCAACCGTCTCATGCTGGGAGAAGCCCACCGGCGCAATACCGTAGATGCATACAGCTAAGATAGTGATGAGCAGATGGACAAAGGTGATCCAGTATGTAAAAAAAGGCCTGGAGGAGACAGAAAACAAGAAATTAAAAAAAAGAAGAAGAAAGAAACACCCCACTTGTCATCCATCAGTGTCAGACACTAAAGGAATTATTGGTAAAGTGTTGTTGCAGCACCTGTGGTCATCCATATCCTCTATCTGTCTCTTGACGTAGCTGTCGATACGCTTGCGGTAAGTGCGGTTGGTAAGCTTTCCGACCATGCCCAGTCCGTAGGGCCGCTTCTCTCGGGCGAAAAGCTTTTTGACGGGAACGACGATGCGCTGGCCACGCCGCTGTCCGTCGACGCTCACCACCTCCTGCCGCAAGGGCACCTTTGGTGGTCCTGGAGTCCCTTCTTTGGCTTTACGCCATCCTCGCTCCAGAGGTCTGCAACAGAGGACACGGGAAAATGTAGCTTCTCGCTCTCATTTATCACGCACCACATTATGTTCAGTGTGGGGACGTTTTCATTGGAGTAGCAGCAAGTAAAACCTGGGGGTGTAGAGGGTGACTTTTTTACATTATAGAAAAAAAAGAATTTATATGATAGAATAAGCTTGAAACTCACATGTATAAAAGTAACAACAGTTGCAATTATTTATCATATATTTAAAATAAAGACCGTGTAACTAGTACTATTGAATATAGAGTCCAACACCTTTTAACTATAATATGTTAGAGTGAGAGCCAAACTGATGGTAACTACTTGGCCTCAGATAACGCTTGTGTGGCATCAGAGTGGGTGTAGTTCAAACTCAGTGAGCAGACTTTTCCTCCCACACTATGAGAATCCCTGATGTTGTTTTCCAGCATGTGGTTTCAAACAAATAAACTTATAATGCCAAATATCATCATGTTATTCATACAAGCATTCAATTAGTTGTTAATGCTGTTAAGTCTTTGTTTATTAGCGTCATATGGATTTTTTTCAGTTCTGAGTTTACATGTATATGTATATATATATATATATATGTAATTACTTAGTTTACCACTGAATTAATTCATGTATTTTACAATTTATACCCTGAAGGATTATTTTTGCAGCAAGAGTCTGATGAGAAAATGCTATTTCAATTCTCTTTCATAAACTGTACAGCAGTGCAACTTATTTATTTCACCGACCTCACTGTCGGCTTGACATTTTTTCTGCCTCTCTCATAGCAAAACTGCTGTCCAGCATAAAGCATCAGCATTAATGGATTTTAAAACGAAACGTTAGTATCAGCACAGCCTCAGTGACTCCCACTGTCACTCACAGCATGAGGTGAGTCCTCTCCAGCTCCGTCTTATCTAGGGCACTGCCTGTCAGCTCCGTCTCATCCTTCTTGTCGCTGGGCTCTGCCTCCTTCATGGCCGCCTCAGACGGAGACTCAAATACTTCGTCTGTGTACGTGGACAAATCCTCGTGCATCAGAATATCCTGGAAAGTAAATTGTGGCATCACGTTATTGTAAAGAGGTGCAATTTTAAAAGCTAAAGTCGTTTTTATTTGCGATTGCAAGTGAGCACGTTACTGACAAATAATAATAACATGTCTGTGTTGTACTGTCTTACTCTGGCAAAAAAAGATGTGTCCAGTTCATCAGGGAAGTCAACCATGTCCTCCTCCATGTAGCCGACCGGGGTAAAGCTTCGTCTTTGTGCCCGTCTCAGTGTGCTCTCTCGTAGTGAGCGTCCCTGGAGAAAACAAGCACGGAAACATATACATTTACAGATCCACCCATCACAAAATACTTTAAGACACCAAAAAGTCTTCAAAGGCCTGCTTCTATGAACAAGCGTCACCTCAGCAAATCAATGATATTTGCACCACAGACGTGGTAGTTTTTACATTGGATTGTTTTCCTGTTATTCCCCCACACTCAAAGTGAAGACTTAATT
The DNA here is from genome assembly GCA_900302745.1 of Parablennius parvicornis. NCBI lineage: Eukaryota > Metazoa > Chordata > Actinopteri > Blenniiformes > Blenniidae > Parablennius > Parablennius parvicornis. The sequence goes on from OMNM01048672.1 coordinate 19,602, forward strand.
CAGAGAGCCACTTGAGGGACAAGTTCAAGAGCAGAAAATGAAATGATGAAAACAAGTGTACCAAAATATACTTTTGTTTTTTACATGATGACATTTAGATTACAGAGACTAACTGAATAAGTTAACATTTTGGTGCATTTTATTTGCATAATGTTAGTTTTGCAAGCATTTCATTTCATGCCCTCTCTCACCTTGACCAGCGCTGCCGCGGCCCTGAAGCTCATTTTTGCCACAGACTCTCTTTTACGGCGACGAGGCAGTCTGTTGAGACCTGAGCGAGAGCTGGTGAAGGAGCAAAGGGAAGCAGCTCCAGGGGTGATGGGGGTCTGAGGCACGCTGTAGCCATCTACTTCCTCCACCATGCGAAATGCTCGTCCTCGTGCCAATGGGTCCACGATCTGAAGAGCAGGAAAGGGGGTTTACACAGGAGTCACAAAGCAAGAGTTATCACGAGACGGACAGATTCTTTAGGCCAAATATTGGACACGTGTCTTCTGTGATTAGTAAAAATCACATAAAACAGTTTTTGGTTATTGCATCTGTGTGTAAAGCCAATGTTATAGAAGCCTTAAAGACTTTTAAATTTTGAATATTAGGGGGCTCTAACTTTTTCAGATCTATTAAGTGGTAAGAAAGCCTGTGGGGGGGGTTTTCAGGCCAATAATAAACAATTTCTTTTAACATCATGTTATATGGTTTCACTAAGCTAGTTTCTTTAAAAAGGTAAACCACAAGCAATAAATATGTACAGTGAAAAAAAATAAACCAGGCACCTTGAAAAAAGGCTGATCACTCATAGTGCAAGCGTCATGAATATTCATATGATTGACAACTTCTTACTTCACTCAAGAAGGTCAGTCGGGAAGCTTTACATCGACATGGCATTTTTTTATAAAATAATTTTGGGTTTAACTCAAAGATTTATTTTTCATGTGTACCTTTTGCATTCCATGCTGAGATGAAGGGACGTAGAGAGGAGGCGGAGTCTCGGTGCTGGTTAACGAGATGTTGTCCTGACTGGGTAGATCCAGCTCCCGGATCACCTGCGGTTTCAGCTTCCCGTAGCGCAGGCTGCAGTGCCGCAGACTTTTCCTCTGCCATTTCTGGGTGGCGTCGCCATCTTTGCTGACCCCAAACCAGTCTGCCGTTCCCCTGATACCACAGACATCAAATGTTCAGTCCCGTTACTCTGAGGCAGACTAAATACATCCACCTTGGCAAACGGCTAAAGAGATACTCATTGACGGCCCTTTGCAAAGGCCCCTGCTTATGGAGGAGTGTGTCGGCAAACATGTAAGACACTGATAAGACAATGTTTCCCAGGATGTAAAACAGTGCCCTAGATAGTGCACGTAATGGGCAGAGAGAAGGGAACAAGCCTCAGCATGTCTATGTCAAAGCACTACAGGAAAGAAGCACACTCACTCACATAGAATGTATTCTAAATGCATAGTGCATATACTCTCTCAAAGGCAATATATTCAAAATGAGGGACTAAAAGGAGGATTACTGGAGTTCAAATCAACCCAGACTTACTTATTTTCTTAATCTGAACTGAGACCTGCAAATCCAATTACCACAGACAATGTGTGTGGCCTTTTTTTGTAGCTTCATTTGTGTCACACACAAGCTAGTGCATTTCACCCAATCTTGAGATATATATATATATATACACACACACACACACACACACACACACACACACACACACATATATACAAGCAATCACAGTGTTGAAGCTAAAGCCTAATAAGTACCAAAGAAAACAATGTTACCCGCCCCTGAGGACAGGAGATGGAAATGGAAACATTTTTCAAAGGAGAGTTCCGACGTGCTCATTGTTTTGGCACTAATTAGCAGCTGCAGAGTGATGTTCAGCTCGATGCGTTCATCAAGACCTCCACTCAGACATTTTCAGGATGTTACAAGGTTTGTCTGGTCACTGCCTTTAAAAATATGTTTGTGACTTGACTGCATATTTTAACACCATCACTGTCCATCTTTATCTAATCTTATCTAATTACGGCCCGCTGACATCAGATCTGGCAGCCGAAAAACACTCACAAATAAAGGCAACATTCTCAGGCTGAAAGAACTAACTTCATGTGCATTACTGCGATTGTTGATGAAGTCAAATTTGGAACAGGCAAGTGACCGCTTTTAGTTTCAGTTCCTTATATGAGTCATTGAAAAAACCCCTATCTGGAAATGACATGATACACCAGCAGATGACTGAGTGACAAAAAAACTATAATGAAAAATCTTAAGAAATACCTAGCTTTAGCAACAAAAATGGGACATCTCAAACTAATGCAATAGTAATGCAATACAATAAAAAAAAAGTTCTTACTACCCCCAAAATATTCCACAGGATTTGGATTGTGAGTTCGGGATTGACATTGTTTGTGTCACTTTAATGTTGAAACAAATTACCTTCTCTATTTGAGTATTTGAAAACATTTGGGAAAATATGTAAATTGATTAACTGACGTTTTTATGTGACGGCAGTTTCTTTCATACATCCATCCAACTTCAATGCTGTATGCAACTAAGTGCCATGGGGCATTTGGACCAATCCCCACTGACTACCTGCAGAGTACATCATGGACAGGTTTCCAGTTCATACAGAGACAGCCACACTGGAGGAGATTTAAAGTCAAAATCAACCCACACAAACACACAGGGAGAACTAATTTGAACTTGTTGTTTATGCTACCAAAAATTCAGTATGAGAAAGCTGTTTTGTTTTTGTGGACCAAGCAAAAACTATGAAAAAAAGAAAAAGGCTTTCTAAAAATATTTCCATGGGCAACCAAGCATAGCATGAGTACTCAGTCAAGACATCCATAATCACGCATAATAAATAATTCAGCACACATCTGACCTTCATCCTCGCCCTAACCCCTCACAGCCTCCTGCAGCATTTCCTGTCCTACCTGAGAAGAGTTCTGGAGAGTGAGTGGTGTTTCCGGGTGCTGCGCCGCGCAGCCCGCTGCCCCTTTATGGGTACTGTGTTAATCCTCTCAAAGTGAACCCTCCTGCTGCTGTGACCAGGCAGAGCAGGGCCAGGAGGTGGCGAAATGGGACAGAGGGAGCAAAGAGAAAAAGAGAGAGAAGACAACAACAGGGAGTGAAAAGGTAAAGTGCGGCTGGACAGTGCTGCGGCCGGACAGTGCTGCGGCCATCATGCAGACAGAGAGAAAGCAAAGCACATTGTTAAGTAAAGTTCTTCACCGACATCTGGAAACATTAGGAGAGTAATTACCAAGCAGAGTGACATCAGGATGTTAATCAGGTACAGCCACTGAATTTGGAAAAAAAGTAAGGAAAGACGTGCCATTGCAGTGAAAAGGGGAAAGTTGTTTCTTTTGTACACGCTGTGGGAAACACAGGCAGCCAGCAGCTTTCATTTAACTCGAAGCTCTCCGTTGAAAATGTCGCTCATAGACATACACAGCACAACACCTGATAATCTGCAAACATGTCTTATGTTACTTTGTTTTCTAGCTGCCTTTACCTTTTTATGGTCTGCGTGATGGATGACTGGCGTTGTAAGACAGGCCGCCGGGTGTCAAACAGGTCACGGGGTGGAGACTGGAGATGAGACGTCTCCACTGGCATGCTGATGCTGCGCAGGAACCCCTGCCTCTTCATCGGCTGCAGGGACGACGCGATAAACTAATGTGAACACAACATATTGACAAACACTGAGAAGAGGTCAAAAATATATATTTTTTAAAAGCACCTGAACAAAAGTGGGAGGCTCGTCGAGTGACATCTGAGCCGTGGGAATGTCCAGCCGAAGCCATGGAGGTTTCTTCCTCTGCAGGCTGCTGGTGCTTTCCCGCCGTGGTTCAGCCATGTTCTCTGTCCCACCCCAGGCCTGCCAGCTGCACAGACACAAGAAAACACATTGCATCATGAGAAAATCATAAAATGCTATAAAGCCACAACGTGATAAGATGTAAGGGGATGTTTTTATGCAGACCACAATGATTTTATGGAGCAAAATCATTTCACGAGAGGATGCTGAGGCGCCTTGTTTGGTTCAACATGGGTGTTCACATATGTCTGTTCATTAGACAATAAAGAGAAAACCACAGAGAA
>OMNM01048675.1:0-23024 GCA_900302745.1 Parablennius parvicornis
GGGCCTGCAACTCGTCGAAGCGCTGCGACTCCTCCACCAGGCGCGTGGCCAGCTGCTTGCACTCGCGCACCAGCATCATCACGATGTGCTTGTTCTTCTCTCGCTCGTCCTTCAGCTGCGCAGTCAGCTTCCGATGCTCCTGCTCCAAACTCTGAAGCTGCAGCTTCTCCATCTCCAGCTACGAGTATGAACAATGGCACAAGTCAGACCTCACAGTGGTTCAATCAATACTATCAACACAGTAAAGAAACAGGAAAGAAATCCGAGGAAGGTCTTGATGAAGATATTGCACTGAAAATGATCATGACTCCAGGGAGTTCAAGTCTAAAGAAGCTCAAACTCGTGACACAGGCAACTCACAGAATTTAGAGTTATAAAGTAATATTAATAAACCATTTCTAGCTGTAATGCATTTTGTCTCCAAAGATATCTGAAGAATGCTAATCAAAAACCTGACCAATAGTTTTAATGACAGGGTTCAGGTACATCAGTTTCATGCTTTTATTAACAGTGAAAACTTTACGTTTGAGCTAAAAGCAATAACAAATATCTCAATAAAAAAATCAGAGGTCTGCTATCTTCAGACTTAAAAAAAAAAAGTTTTTTTGTCCATTTCAAACCAAATATAAATGTTCTTGAATCCACAAAATATCTGATGTGGGTCTATGTTTGATACAATAAATGCATGTTTACAGTAATCAACACTTGATGAATCTTTAAGGTGTCATAGGTAATTGGTTATCTTGGTAGTTCAGGGACATTACATATCCAAGAGTTGCTTCCATCTCTGGATTCGTCCTGCTATTGTTAGTACGGGGACTTCACAGAGGGTTTTAGGGCTAATCCAGGACTCACCACCCGTTTCCAAGACTTGGGCACTCCTGACAAGCCTCCAACAATGAAGTGGAAACCCATTTCCCCGTGTCTGAACCTCCAAATCACCTGGGACTGCTCGTAATCCGCTGAACCCAGGAGAAGCTCTGTCAGCAGCGGGGGAATGCCAGCTGTTCCCCAAAAGGAGATGCTACAACTAGCTGCTAATTGAGTGAGGATTATGTTTGTTTTAAGTCGCCTTATGGGAAGGTGGCGACACAGCAGGCAGAGCAGACTGGACCTTGCAGGATTACGACCATCTCCTGATATATGTGGCGATAAAGCAGAGCAAACAACCGCTGCAGCAGCTTCTGAACGTCTTCCTTAATCCTGGAAGGGTCAGACGCTGAGCTTAGAGAGCCTGTTTAATGGTGACACAGCTTCAGAAAGCCCAGGAATCTGAAACAGCACTGTATGATGTATCACAGGAGTCATTCTACTCACACTTTAAACCAACAATGCCCTCAATGTTATTTACATATTTTTGTCTGGGGTTACTTGCCTTCAACAGACCAAGATAACACGAGACGTTTTATGAGCTGATGCAACTTCAGCTGAACTGGCTGAGTGACCACAAAGAAGCGACAGTTCAGCACCTTGAAAACATGGTGATATAAAGTAACGCATAAGTTAAGTCTACAAGATATCCGAAGGATTAAAACACAAGTAAAGGATATTTTATATTTATATTCAGACTGTTTGATTCCTGAATTTACCAACAGTGACAGAGGGCCAAAACTCTGAAAAGCTGAAAGCAAACAAGGCTCCGTTCACAGACGGATACACCTCAGTGTGTTACGAAGTGCTCAGGGAACCACTGATCTCCTGATTAAACAGTTAATTTAGCTGGGAGAAGAAAGAGGGAGAAATTCTAATCTCATAGATTATATCGAAGAATAGCAGGACAGAGGAGAGTAGGTTACTGTGATGGATTGCGCATGAGTCAGATTCTTCGCCCAACACAATAGATGGGGCAGGAAACCAACAATATTTTTTTAGTTTTCAAGAGCTATAAAGTCATTATTGTTGAAACAATCAGGATTTATAGAGGTATTTACAGATAAGACATTATATTCAGCAAACTATAAAAAAACTTACATTTTGGTGAGATAGATTTAGGAATTATTAAAGTATTACTTATTTCAGTACATGAACCTGACTCAGGCAAGAAATTATCACAAAAATGTATAAATAAGTGCAAAATGTAAAAGGTCACAATATAACAGATATATTCTTTTAAAAATTGAAGCAAGAAGCTGGAAGGATGAAATCAGAGGAGTAATGTGAGAAGATTATGGGCAACAATAAAAAACAACATGCTTCCTCTCAGGGAGGGAATATGGGTGGCAGATCATGATGAGATATTCTATTTCACCGGCTCAGCAGAAATCTCAGGATTGGAGATGTTGGAGACGACGTGGTGGAAAAAAAAAAAAAATTTAATGTCTTTTGGGAGTGCTTCTAAATTATATCTTATTGGCAAGGTATAAAGAAAACCATGGGGAAAGTTTTGAAAGTGAAACTTCCATTTACATTTAAGGTTATGTACTTAGGAAAAAAATAGTAAGCTCGATGAAGATTTTTTTTTTTCTTTTTTAAATCAACTCGCCTGATCAGAACTGGTTTTAAGGAAATTAAGTTCAAGTTTTTAATGTTTAAGGTCAATAAATAACTTTGGAGTGAAACCATGTCTGGGCACTGATTGATTATTTTACTGTCCAGGTTGAGCTCACAGCTCCAAAGCAACACATGTAATACATTCTGTCAGAGTGCCTGGGATGCATCCTTTGTTGTTGATTAGGTTATAAAGAAGGTTATACATGAAGATGGCTCAGTGACAGTGGTGATTAGAAATAATAATGACCTTGATCTTCAGTTCCGATTTTATTAAATGTTGACAATGATCTTCTTTAATGTAGCCAAAAAAAAAAGGAGCAAATCGGTCTTGTTCCCAGGTAGCCAGGTTATCTTGACCCAATATCAGACAATAGATTCCACTAGAGAAGATCTGTTTCCATCCACAGACTCACAGTAAAAACAGTGAATCATTATTTATCTTGCGTCTTGTAAACCGATGCTGCACAAGATACTAAAGTAGTGTTGAACTTAAACAGTCCACGCATTTCAGTCACTGTCATCAATTACAGATTCAAATATACTTTTTGATTTGTTTTCACTCTTGGGCCCTGTTTACACGACAACGAATATGAACGTGTCTGCAAAACCTTCTTCACTTTTGTGGGGTCCGTTTATAAGACGCCGGTGTGCATGTCCACTGTATCCAAAGGTGGAAAGATTCTTTCATTGTTGCGATTTCCTCCTGCAGAGACTGCCAGAGGCGACGGAGCTCTGTTAATGCACCGTCATGTTCATGTTTATAGCATATTGTTCTCTGCACACGTCTGTGTGGTTTCATTACAAAAACCAGCGACAGCGCCCTCCCATGGACCAGCAGACTAACTACATTGATGTCAGTGTGACCGCTGCCTGCAGTGTCAATGATCCACTTTATTTATTTATTTTTTTTACGGATTAGGTGTCACATGAAACGTTGTCGTGTAAACGGAGCTTTATTGGAGTGCCGACGTCTCGGCAGTGACTGTATCGTATCTTCAGTGTTCAACGACCTCTGCAATGAGATACAGCCTTCTTTTGGCTCTTCTTTGAAGAACATGACCTCTGACGGTGCAGTCCCACCGCGCAGTATGTGCCAGGAGGGGGAGGGGCGGGATTTTATGTGCCCCCACTAACATGTTGTGGATGATAAAGAAAAAAAACTTAACCAACGGTTACAATTTTTCATCATCCCTCCGTTGTGGTACCTAGCACTATGGAACGGTCCCATAAGGAGGACTGACAACGCAGCACTCTGTTGACTGGTAGTGAATATCGTCACTCTTGACAAGCAGCAATATTCAAATGTCTCATCTTCTGTTAGCCCTTCCATTGTTGTTTATAATCGTCGCCTTGGTTGTTTTGTTATTTTCACATTATTTACACTCTGGTCATCTCACGAGGTGGAGACGCTTCTCTCCATAATAAAAGAGGAGGAGATTCAGCAGAAGCTGGATTTTGATGTTCAAAATCAGAACGTTTTCTGTCATTTCACAGAGAACGGAGGCTCGCGGCTTTACTCGGACAGCCACCTGAGCTGCGGCTGCAACTTGTGCGTTGACATTACATACCTGCGACATTCACAACCCTGCCTACATTTTAACCGTACTCTGTGGTTGGACCGCACCACAGAATTAGGTCTGGGTCTGGATGTGCTTTGCTTTACCGTACTGTCCCGCTCCAGCACATACTGAGCAGTGGGACCAAGGCCAATGTAAAGCCGGTTTCTGTGAAGGTACCTGGAGGTACCTCAGGCAGCTCCAGTGCTCTCTGGACACTGCTGCTAAATTAAACATTTAAAAAAGCTTTTTACCACATGTCTGTCAAAAGGTTTGTTCTTAAACCTGACAGATATCTTAAGACACGGAGTAAAGCTCCAGTGGAGACAAAGGAAGCTCCACGACTGCTCCAAGTGAAAGGAATACAGACACTTATAGACAAGTACAATGTGCAACCCAAAAAAGTGAGCTGTAGTGACAGTGAGCAGAAGAGGAGGGTGGGGGCAGCTTCCTCTAACTTCATGGCGGATTCAAGGAGAGAATGGCCGGGCAGCGTCTTCAACATTCACATAAACCCATTCTGAAAAAGTTATGTACAAACTACCGCCTACCTGCAGCTCCCTTAAAACCTCATGGATAATTAAACAAGCTGGAAGACTAGAGGAGAGGAAAGGAATATAGGGGATAAAGATAGCACACACAATCTGATTGAAGTTAACTCTACCCAGCAACCAGAAGGAGCCCCACTGAGCCGATGAATAAGGGTCTTTAACCAGCGACAGTTGAGATCAGTTCTTTTGGTTTCAGTGAAAATATGTTGCTCTGTCCAATGACCATGATGCTCTGAGCTGTTGGCCACCCTGAAGGGAGAAGGTTATGTTTACATCCACTGAATATTCACTCAGCAATCTTATTAGGTTCAAATACCAGAAACACAGACTAATCCAGGTCATTCCTCAAAATATCAACGCTGTTCCTTCAACTCATTTCCTGATCTAACCATATACAGTACCCCCTCCTCACCCTCTTCTGGCGGCTCTCAGCAGCAGCCAGCTGAGCCGACATGCGCTCCTGCATCTTCCGGCAGTGCGCCATGACAGCCTCGAGGACGGAGATGGGACTGGACCCCAGGGGCCGCCGCTCCTTGTCCTGTCCAGGGACGTCGCGCTCGAAGTCCCTCTGGAGAGCCAGAAAGGGGTCGGTCAAGCTGTAGTGTCCGTATCGCTCCTGGAGGAACACCTCCTTCCTTTGAGCCTGTGGAAACAGGAGTAAAGTCGTTAGGGGACTCTAGCGCTCGTAAATCCACCGTGACAACAAAGAACACAGCATGTTTGAGGAAAAATGTACGTCTTTTCCAAAAGAAAATCCACATCACAGTCTGTCAGAGTCCATAGACAGTATCGGTGGGAAATGTGTGTTTTCAGCACATGTCAAAGAATGATACACACACTTTCTCTGCTGGATCTGAGCTGATCTAGATGAAACGCGACTCTGGGACCAACTCATATTGTTCCAAGTTGCAATCATCTTGAGCGTTGCATTAAAGATTTTACATCTTCATTGATGAGAGCACACTCTCATTAGTGCAATTAAACATGTTGACAATTAGTGTACGTGTGTGAAAATCATAAAAGGGATCAACGGAGAACCAAGGATTTCAAAATAGAACCTACTATATTATTCCACTTTTCATGAAAAAAGACCAATCAAAAGGTTAATGCTATGAATACTGGAGTAGACAGCAGTTTTATTAATTCCACAAACACGTAAAGTCAACGCTTTCAGTCTCTGTTTACACAACAACGTTCCATGTGACAACACCTTGTCAGTTAAAGAAAAGTGTTGCGTTCACACAATCGTAGGAGACACGCCGACACTGATGTAGTTAGTATGCCGGGCCATGGGAGGGTGTTGTTGATATACATGTTATACACATACATGTGTGCAGAGAACAATACACTATAATCATTAACACAATCAAGAGAACCAGATATCTGTATGGACAGATGACGAATTTAATGCTATTAGAGGTGAATCTCAACTCTAAAACTAGAACACAGACTGGGAGTCATGCCAATCCAAAGGTCGCCATGTTTGTTACTTGCGCATGAGCAAAACAACTGTATACTACGGTGGTAGTGTGGATGCGCAGCGTGTATGGTTGTCTCTGTGGTGGGGAATTGCAAGGGTGAAAGAAAAGTTCCACCTTGGGAGCCAGTATGAAAAAGTGAAAGTTGAAAGAACTCGTGTGAATAGAGCCCAAATGCAACGGAAGTTTTGCGGGCAAACTCATTTTCATTGTCGCGTAAATGGGGCATAACTTGCATCAATCACCTGAAGAATCACATGAACACAAGAAGAGAGGAGAAGAGAAGAGAAGAGAAGAGAAGAGAAGAGAAGAGAAGAGAAGAGAAGAGAAGAGAAGAGAAGAGAAGAGAAGAGAAGAGAAGAGAAAGTAAATAGTACACATAATATAAAAGCACTGATAATATAAAATATCAATGGAATGATGAAAAGCGTAAAAATATAAATAATTTAACACACATAGACTATATGTAATGATCATGATCGCAGTGAGGAGATTAAAAACACTAATGTCTCGGTCAGCTGTTATTTAAGGATCTGGTAGCCCCAGGATAAAAGCTGTTTAAAAGTCTGGATGTGCAGACTTTCATCAACCTGTAGCGCTTGCCAGAAGGCATCACTTTAAACAGGTGATGAGCTGCTTGGGATGGGGTCTTTCAGGATGGCAGTGCTCCTTCTCAGGCACCTGGAGCTGGCAATCTCCTCCAGAGAGTGCAGAGGGCAGTCAATGATTTTCTGGGCTGTGTTTATGACCATATGCAGGGTCTCCCTGTCTGCAACTGAACCCGGCTGTGATGCAATACGTCTCAATGATGGATAGGAAGGAGGTTTGACGCGGCAATACTGTACTGAGGTCTGTCTCCTGTTGTGAAGGCAGTGTTGCAGACTTTAATGAGGTGTTGCACTTCATTGTTCATTTAGGCTTTATGATTGGGAAAAATCCAAATCTGCTTTTTCACTGTAGTGTTCTCAGCACAGTAAGTAATATACAAGAGTACAGTTGTATACTCTTCCAAGTCCGGGTTTTCAAACATGCTCCACTCTGTGTTAGCGAAGCTGTCCTATAGCTATGAAAGCGCATTTGCAGGCCAAGTGTTGATGGTTATGGTGATAGGTTTGAATTTCCTTCTGAGCAGAGTGTAAGCTGGGATGAGGTGCACAGACAGATGGTCTGACTGTCCAACGTGGGGTTGAGGTACTGCTCTATAAGCATGTTAGATGTTACAGTACACATGATCCAGCGTCTTCTTCTCTCTGGTGGCACATTTCACATATTGTGTGAATTAGGTCTCCAGCAATTATATGCGCCCCGTCAGGATGAGCCTTCTGCTGCAAGCTTACTATGCTGTGCAAGCGGGAGAGGCCTAGGCTAATGTAAGAATTGGGAGGGATATAGACAACCATTATTGTTACTGGAGGCAGCTCTCTGGAGAGGAGGAACAGACGGCAGAAGACTGTTGTTGGGGCCACAGTATTGTGTGTGAAACAGTGGACACCCCAATATTGTTTTATTATTTTCAGCACATGACATTGGTTATGCACAGGCACTGCGGGGTTTGTTCAACAGATTTATACACAGGCACGTTGGGCAGCTAAAGCACTGAGAGGGGTCTTGCAGGGTCCTCACAAAGGTGAACCTTAGCATGTGTGCTGTCTAAGGTGTGTTCCTGCGTTCTTTTGCAGGTGAATGATAAAAATGTGAATGGTACAGGGCTGAAGGAGAATTTTGAGTTTGATGGTAATGCCGAGAGTAACCAGCCTGTATAAATGTATAGGAACAACCCGCGATGGTGTGGCACGTGTTTATTCCTGGGATATGTAGCCATGAGTGTGTGTGTTAGTTAAGCAAGAGTGAAAGAGCAAATAGTTGTGTTTAGAAATGTAATTGTTGAATGTGCTGGCACAAAATATATTCTGTGGACCTTAGCATGTGCACTGGCTAAGGTGTGGTCCTGTGTTCTGTTGCAGAATAAAGGAAAATACATATCGAACCCATGCACACCTGGACAGCATTTATATTTGCGAACGGGTGTGCAACACTGTCAGAGCTTCCAGATCTGGTGAACTGTCTATGGCTTGGCTATGTGTGCACTAATTATTGTCAGCATATATACAGAGCCCTCTGCTCCTACAGGAGCATTGGCCGTGGTCCAGCCGGTGAGTGATGCACCCAGACATGTCCGGGATCGCAGGATAAAGCCAGGTTTCAGTCATGATCATCACATAGCCGTTGGGAACAATGTTGTCTTCAGCTATTGTTAGCTCCAGTTCGCTCATTTTGTGTGCGATGGATCTGACGTTGACCACTAAGAGACTCGGTAGTTGGGGTGTGTGAGATTTTTTTCCTTAGATGGTTTAGCATACCTTTCCGCCTGTGCCACTTTGGAGAGCCAAAAACAAGCTCCTACTAGTCAGCTTTCCACTGGGACTTCATGAGTCCGCTGGAATGGGTGCATTACTGGGGAACTACTACATCTTCTCTGCTGTATTGGGGCTTTGCATGGCAAAACTTAACAAAACACACAAAAACAAACAAAAAAACACAAAAGACAGATTAACACGGGAGAGCTACAAGCCATCATGTCCGTTGGATTCGTCAGTGCACCTGAACCAACCGCATGAAGCCAAGACTTTGGTTATTAACTTGCACCAACCACATGGCGAATGCTAACCTCCAAGGTCCCGTAGAGAGCAAAGAACGTACAACTTCAGCAGACTGTAAAATCTGATAGAGTTGTTGAAGGTTGAGATAAAAGGCTTCAAATGGCTGTGAATACATACATTATATTTCAGAAGAAAGATTTAAATACTTGCAGGTATAAGGTATAAACTCCCTCTCATTCAGGACTGTCAGCGAAATGAAAACAGCACCCTGTACTTTGTACTAATTTAAACAGAGGATCCTGAACAAACCTCCAGCATGGCTGGAAAATTCTCTCACTGCACAGCTGCTGTCTGAAGTTTATCATCCATCTTCCCTCTTTGACGTTGGAAGGAAAGTAAACAGAAGGCTTCGTGCTCGTGCAGACCAAGACAGCCCAACATGGCAAACCGAATGCAGACTGGAACAAACACACAGACGGGAGCCATCCATAACTGTCAGCCTCACAGAAACTTCCCCACCAGCTTCTCCAGTTCTGATGGCTTTTAGAGGATATGTCATAATGAACACCATTATAGAGCTGAACCTTGCAACATGTGGAACTAAAAGGTTAGAATGGAGAAAAACGGAATGATGGAAAAATACTTTTTTTCCACTCATTAAAAACACAGAATCATTCTGATGCTATAAATATAGTTTAGAGAAAAAACTGTGGTAAACCAACAGAAAGCTAAAGGAGGAATTTTTAATAAAGAGACGAGGAGGAAGCAGGAGAGGAGATAAAAGAGCAGAGGACAAAGATGATGCAGCTGGAGACCAAATATCATTTGTAATCTCTTGTTGATTTAAAACCAACCATTACATGTTAATGACAAATCTCGTGAATTAATATGATACACATAATTGCTAATATTTTCAGCACACTAACAGCTTGTGAAAAATATTTTAGGACATCCATTGAAATTATTACTCATTTCAGAAATTTAAAGTTGTGCCAGCTTTTACACTGTTCAACAGATTTTATTCAGGGTAAACAGCTTTTATTGATCTTTTCCATACTTTTTGATCAGATATGATCAAATTAAATGATTAAGTGTTGTTACACACTGAAACCACCAGAGGAAACACTGAGTTGAAAAGGTTTTAATGAGAGCTCCATGAAGGGTTAATAAGTAGTTTGTGGTGAATGAAAAATGTTCCACTTTCTTTCCGTCACCGTCTTTCCCTTTCTGTGGAGAGGTTAGTCAATATCTCCTGGACAGTGGGCCAAAAGGTCGTAGGTCATCTGATTACAGCATGTGGGAGGGGAGGGGGGGATTGGGAGACGGCATTAAACCCCCCGAGAGTTCATCAGCTGTCGATGACTCATTTCCCCAATGCTGCATCGATACCAGCCATCCACGGATCCACATCTGAGGCAGGAGAGTCCTGTTTCCTCACATCAGCCTCTGATTTATCGAACCACAACCAGCCAGGACCAATCCAAGCTTTACATGGACACATCCAACCTTCGCATGGACACATCCAACATTTACAGGAATCAATTATCGTATTTGTGTCGCTCATAAAAAGTTTTTATGAAATAAATAACATTTTTACGTGCAATTGTTTCTAATTTTAACTCACAAATCAATTAAAAGGTCACAGCAGAAAAAATTTGAATAATGGCCAAAAACATATTCACTTCTTGAGGAACTTTGAGGAACGTTCCTCTCAACGGTATAGCAGACGTGCTGGGCCTGATAATTTAAATTGCAATTTTTTTTCCTTCTGATTTCTCAGGCACTTTATTCGTGACAAAGAAACATTGCTTTTTTTGCCCACCTGGACAAGTTTTTAACAAAAATGTTACGATAGATGAGTTAATAATCAGGGCCTAAATAATTATTTTAAAGACTGTCAAACAGGGATTTCTACTTGCGATTGACACAATCCGAGAGATTAAAATAAGAGTCTCATCATTTTAAACCACGATACAACAGAAGAGTTCTCACTGGAGGTCTCCAGGTGAAGGAGTTTAAAAGAAGATGTTTACCTGTTGGTTCTAGGAAAGACAGGAGTGAACACATCGCTGTAACTTTATAGTATTTACAAGTGCTGCGAGGTGGAGGACTGAGTGAGACGTCAGTATTATTAGCATCAACCTTTACAAGCACGCTGCTCTCTCAGTGGGTGAGAGGGTTCAGGGAACACAGCCAGAAGCATTGAGACACTCAGAGATGTCCTGCAACAGAGGTCTGGTGGAAGGAAACCACAGACCGAGCAACTGGACGCAAAGACAGCCCTTCTGAAACCTGAGAAGGGGCCGCTGCTGAAGAAAGGAGCAGCAGGTATTCAAGAGTCTCATTCAGATCCTTTCTCCACTGTGTGAACATCACACCAGGGCCTCGCTGCTGGTTCAGTCCCAGGTCCAAAAATCATCCGGCTCAAAAAGAAGAGCTGCTCATATCCGGAAAAAACACACAAATATTCCATGAAAAGGACAGGATGCGCTACAGAGCTCTTTATTCAGATGTCCATAGCTCAAGATGCTCTCAGCTCCACACACTGAGCTCAGAGAATTAATAGAAACATTCCTCAATTACAAGCCAGTTTACAGAAGGACCAAAGAGATGAGAAAGACTGTTAAACAAGAAACCCACATGCTAAACTACCTAACCTACCCGTGTCGGATTAGGATAAAATTACTAGAATTTTAACGAAGGCCAAAGTTCAGAGTCATAGCTGCTACCGTGTTAATGCAGCCGTGACAGAAGCATGAAGATGAGGGTCACAATCAATTATCGCATTTCTTTGTTATTCAGGATTTTATACAAAAACTCAATCTTTTTTATATTCAAATTTACTTTGGTGGATAAATTAATCAATAGACTTGAGTATCTTCACAAGTAAATCATGCTCATTTCTTATATTCTAATATGAACAATAGTGTGTTTGTGTTATAACAGTAGTAATAACCTTAGTTAGCGCATGGCTACATGTTAGTATTAGCTAGTGGCTACATGTTAGTGCTCTTATCCAGTTTTTAAAGTAAAACATAAATAGCTGCCAATATTCATTTAGCTTCTCTCCACACTGGTGCTCTGCGGCGTCGTATTGTACCAGAAAGAAAGAGGTGGAATTGTTTATTAAAGGAAACAAACAGTTCCTGTGAGCCAAAACAAAACAACAAAGCTCCCAAAACGTTCTCCAGCTCAGTTCTCTCACTGCACTTAGCTTTCTCCAACACTAGGAGCCTCTAGATCTGCGGCAGCCACCAAGAGCCACAAAAATTATCGTAGCACAACATTGGACTACATTCATACACATGTGGGCTTACAAATGATCTCCCTCTCTCACACAGACACAAAATGACATAATGGGAACATACATACATAATGTATGAAACATTTCCATATGAAATTACAAAAGTTACCATATTTTCTGCACTATGAATACAAGCGCACCTGAATATAAGCCGCACTCACAAACTTTAGAAAGAAAAAAAAAGTACATAAATAAGCTGCGCTTGACTATAAGCCGCAGGTGCACGGCGTTCTGTGTGTGTGTGCGTGTGCGTGTGTATATTGTAGACGATAAATATCGTGCACCTCTACTGTATATTATCATTAAAATTAAAATAATAATAAGGATTATTATTTATGGCTGAAGCAGCTTTGGTCAAGACCTTACACTCTCTGGACCGTTGGGGCCAGAGTGCAGAGTGCCAGAGTGCAAATGGGCCAGAGTGCCAACTTAGATATTGATAAAATATAAATTTTTGAAGGTTTTGATAAACAAAGGCTTTTATTCTAAAGGAGTTTGGGGCTTTTATTTTGAAAGCCAGCTGACCCCTAACCTTGCAAGCCCCTAAATATCGATTTTGAAGGTTTTAATTTTGGCAAAAAAAGACAAAATAAATAACTAATATCTGTTTGCTGAGAAGATGAATAGCTTGAGTCCAGGGTGAACACTGAAGTGGTGTAGTAGTCTTCAGACTACAAGAGGAGATACTTTTTGAGTAAAACTAAAGCTGTAAAAATATTTTTAGAGAGGCCCGTTGCAGAGAGGCAGGCTCTCACCTCACTTCACCCTCAGCTTTCACTCACATGGTCGTAACAACTAATCTGTGTCACACCAGGAAACAAATGTGAGACTTTACAGCTCGGAGAATCCACAACTCCTTTCTGTGATAACCGACCTCGTTTATCTTACTGCGCTGCCTCTTCGTTGACTCTGCTGTCTCAATTTGGTTTTCTAGGTCAGAGCTGACACACAGAGCAAGGAGCGAATCAGGAGCTGAGTGTATTTGGAGGGGGGATCTTTCTGGATCTATTCCTCTTCTCCAGGGATGTGAAAAGCTCCAAAACACTTGAGGACTGTGAGTTTGTGTGTCAGCAGGGGGTTTCACTGCCTCAGGACGGATGGTTCACAATCACAGGGACCATCTGTCATTCACACACACTAATTACACCGCCTTCGCTCCGACACACCATCTTCCCAATGAGCTGCAAATCGGCAGTGACATTTAAAGCGCACAGCTGACGAACATAAAACAAAATCCAAACACACAACAAGTCTCATCTGCAGCTGAGATGGGTCAGGACCACATTTAAAATCATCAGCTGGGAAACTAACGTGCTCAAACCTCCAGACAGACCAAGCCGGAGTAAAACCTCCAATGTTTCAATCTAGTCGAAGTCTACAAGTTCTCCCTGTGTGTTTATGGGTTTCATCTAGAAGTCCAAACATGTCTGAGGACAAATGGTGACTTTCAGGTCTTATCCGCACGAGAAAGAAACTATAGAAATGCTAAACCTCTGTTGTATATTTGTTCTGCTCACTCTTTAGAATTTAACAGCACTTCTCCAACAAAGTCACTATTTCGTGCCATTTACAACGTCATCATTTGCATACAAGGAGAACATTTCTTCTTCACAGATACTGAGTGGACAGGTAAAGCAATACAGAAGATGGTTGGATGGATGGACAGACGGACGAAAACAGCTCCACCAGAAAGTAGGATTTTGCACTTCACTAATTTGTGTAAATCCAGGTAAACACGCTGATACTCTTTTGCAAAGTTTTCAAAATGTATTCTCTCCCGCTTTTGATCAGTGACTCAACTGGGAGTTGTCGTGTCTGCTCTAGCAATATAACATTATGGAGAAATATATTAATCTGCCAACTGAAACAACTGGCAAGTGTCATGTTTTTCACAAAATTCTGAGAAAGCAATGTGGAGTTGTCCCGAGTGAGATTTCACTGTGAAGTCCGTGAAGAAGAAACTGGGGCTGCTGGCATTGACGGTGCCATATCAGCAAAGACGTGGAGTGAGAGTGATGGACAAAAAGACTTAAGGCCTGCAGTGATGCCAGTTAAATGGAGGAAGAGCTGATACGGAAGAAAAACGTGATTTGTGTGCAGAGATGATGTGGGTCGAGCTAAAGCTCCACGTGACCCTCGAGCAGGCGCCAGCTCCACACTCATGTGGACTGACAGGACCGTCTACCAGAGCTTCAGTCTGCAAGACTTCACTCTAAACAAAGTGACACCAGAGGAGGAGACTCATTAGCTCATCAGAGACAGAGACATCACAGCTCCAACAAGGACCTCCAGTCCACAGAGGACCTCTAGTTCCAGAGAGGACCTCGTTACATGTCAAGTACGTGCCACATTTGTCACCTTGAACAATAAAAGTAATCTGAAAAACAACCAGGTGTTAGGGTTAGGGTTCACAGCAGGCACACTTCTGTGAAGTAGCGTTTTTAAGCGTTTTTAACAGCTTTTAGTGATGCTTTCAGGTGCATCATGTAAATCTGACCTCCAACATGTTAATAAGCTGGGGGGGCTCATACAGAAGCGAGGCTACATGCTAAACAGGATTAAAATGTGACTGATACAGTCATTAGCAAGCTGGAAACTGCATGCGCAGCACTCAGCAGTGCCAAAGTTCCCCACGGACATAATTGACATCATTTTGTTTGGCAGGACCCCGGAGTCCCGAACAGTCTTCTTGTTCTTATGGAATATGAATTGGCCTTTACAGACGTTAAAGTTGTGCAAACCCCTGAACTAATGAAACCATGGTGTAACAGTACGTTAACCAAATTAGAGTCTGCTCTGGTGAGGACTGGTAACTGGAAGTTTTGAATGAAACTCTCCCTGGTCATGAGGAGCTCCAGAACCGAACAGTAAAAGGTGTCAACTTTTTCCAAAGCCAAAGTCAATGTCTTGCAGTTCAGCTCGATGGAAAACAATCCACTTGGATTAATTGCACCTGGGCTATTTGGGGCGTTCAGTACTACAGTTCTCTTATACCTGAACTGCAATCATGTGAAGCAGCGCTGCACAAAATATCTAAAGTATTGATTCATCTCTCATCTTGTTTTTCTCTGAAGTGACTGACCAATAAACCTCATTCATCCAAAAGTTGTGTTTTTGCTTCGTATTGAGAAACATCAAATCTCCAAAACACCGACAACTTGTACAAAGTAAATGCCTCAGAAATCAGAATTTTTCTCAAGTCTTGTTTATCTGCACGCATTAATCCCACTGTCACACTCTCTGGAGGAGATATGGTGGAACACGGCTTGACTGCTGGTGCCATTGAATCCATTCAGAATCACAAACCAGCCAAAAAACATCCTGATCCTACCTATCACTCCCAATCATTCTCATATTGTGCAGGGTCAACTTTTGTTGTGCCAACAAATATTTCAAATATCATTTATAGCATCTCATATCAAATAGCATTTAGCTGATGCTGAGATGAAGCTCTATTCAAAGCACAAGAGTATCAAAACAACCGACATGAGATTTTGAGATCACTTGAATAAAGATGTGTTCTACCAGGATCCGTGCAGGAGTGAGCCTCTCTCTCAGCCTGTTGGTGAGGTGAGAACGACTCCCAGCATGATTCAGAGGGCCTTTGGCACAGCGACATGCCAGAGCAGCAGGTATTCTGGTCTGTGGCACGGGAACCAGCTGGCAATCTTTAAAACACTTATTCTCAGTCTGTGTGCCATTTAAGGCCCCAGAGTCTGCAGGGTTTGTGTCCACCATCACAGCACAGCATTCTGCTGATTAGATGGGTCTTCGTGCACGGAGCACGAGCAAATTAATGAAATTAGCTGTGTGGAAAAAGGCCGACATGCAATCAGGCATCAGTGGGAGAAGCAGTGCTGTCTTAGTGGGGCCTTCCACATTCAGATAGTCCGGGACTCGGGTCACTTGGGAGGGAGGGGGGCCGAGAATTTTCACACATTCATTATTTCGGTTGGTGTTCACATTCATTTTTGAGACCGGACCAAACTGCTTTGCAAATGTCATGCCGTTACAACAGCTGCTCGTTTGGGAGCGCTGCTGCATGCGCAGTGCGTCAGGCACCGTTGAAATTAAACAGGAATAATTTTGAGTTCATTTGCCTTGTACATTGCAGGTCCTGCAATGTGACTATTGCGCAGACAAACTTTGTGATGACGATGCGCAAACAATATACTGTGCAGCTCAAGCTTCATCTCATTAAGCTCCAGCCCTGAATCAAACCAAGTGATGCATAAACTGTTCCAGATCTGGAAGTTTGATTCCCAGTCCAGCTACAGACACTGATGATATCTGCACTGACAGAATAGTAACAAGCACTTCATCCATGTCCACTTTTGACCTGCTCTCCAATGCCAAATCCAAACTGCTTGAGGAGAAGAAACACACCCTAAGAGAGGCAGTCTTCTGCACAGAAACAGTGTTTTATGCTAATCTGAGCAGAAATGGCTGTCCGGGGTGAGAACAGAGCTGCCAGTGTTACTCAGGAACTCCAGTTGAAGTTGAGACAAAGCGGTAGCTGTCTACACAATCTCTCCAGATAGCATTTTTTCACTCGCATTGGTCACGACTTCCGCCCCCCACCCCCACACTTGCTTCTCAATGAGCTCCATTTCACCTCAATCACACCATGAAGAGCGTGAAACTGTCAGGATGAGGTGTTTGTTGGGACCGTTTCCCCGGAAAGCTCTGGTGAATACGTGAGAATTAAGAAAGAAGAATACAAACCGAGTGCTGTCTCGCCGCTCAATGCTTGTAACTGTAATTGCTTGAGCTACAATGCATTACTGTGAGGCCAGCAGGGAGATGGCGAGATGTACTGCAGGGCGCCACAATCGATTAATGGCTGAAACGGAAGAGGAGCTACAGGCCTGGATTCCCACACAGACTCAGCTAACGCTTTCAACACTGAGGAGCGGAACATTAAGATGACGGTTAATACAACAGTGAATACAACAGCTACCAACAGCACAGTTTTAACATTTGACCATGTTCCTGTGACGAGTGCCAGTCTTTCCAAGTGGGAAGCATTGGATTGTGTGTGTGAATGAGTGAGTACATTTCGGTGGCTGTTCTGATCATTTGAACGAGGCTGACACTGCAGAAGCAGTGAAATGTGCTCCATCAGTAAACTCCATCCACCTCGAACAGTCTCCAGTCTGAAGCAAACCTGCTTCACAACCAGCCGAGCATCATCTCCACCAGCCTCTGTTTCTCAGTGACTCAGAAATATTCTTTAACACATACGGGCCTCTCACATTCAGATAGTCCAAGACTCTGTTCACTTGGGAGGGGAAGGGAACCGAGAATGTTCACACCTTCATTTGGTTCGGGTGGCGTTTGTAGATTAGACAAGGTTTAATGTGCAGACGACATACATAGATAGTACAGGACGGGTACGGGGGTGATAGGTAAAGCCTGTGGTGCATCCACAACAGAAGGAGAAATGCAAACTGTGCACACTAAACTGAAGCACAGTGTAATATTAAGTCCTGTAATAAACATCAGCAGGTTCATCAGTATGTTTTATTTTCTTCATAAGAGTCAAGAAATAAGGTCATGATAAAAAAAAAAAATCCCTACTGGGACCAATGCTTTATGCACATGCAGTGTTGGACCCTGCGTCATACAGCTCATTTTATATAACTATGCATAGAAAAAGAAGTGACGACTGAGATACAGTTAAATATGAAAGGGGGGAGGAGGACGAGAAGGGAGGATTAAGAGAGGGAAAAGAGAGTGAGGCGGATGGTCGTCATGACCTACTTCCTGAGCTCTTCACCAACATTGCTGCATGGATTCATACAGAAACACTGAGCACACCAAACAGCACTGAGAAGTGATTTACTGTGGGTTCACTTCTGGATTTTCACAGATGTCAACCGGTTCTTTAATACTCATACCTAATGTTAAATCTTCAAAATAATACACATTTATAAGTTTTGTCACAATTTGTTCGTGATCATACCATGGATTTTAAATACTATTGTATTCATCAAAATATTTTTGTTTTCAAGCATCATATATCATTGCATTTTCCACGTATATCAGAAAATACTACAATATATGATTTGTTTCCTTGTATAGTACATCAAAAGTTCTGGCATTCACCTCTGTATTTAAGTTTATTTTTTGTCAGTTAGATTTTCATGTGGCTTGACATGCTGTCCGCCAAATTTCTTGGACATAGATTAAACATGTTAGACGTGTTGCTCATAGTAATAGGTTTACAAAGTGAAAAAAAAATGTAGGAGGCGCTATGCAGCCATTTTGCCTGATACATGCACAAGGACCATATGGTTTGAAATGGTTAACCTCTTGTAAGTGCAAAAAAAGATTTGAGCACATTTGGGCAGTCAAAAATGCAGCAATTTGCCTGCAGTATCAGAAAGTATAATAATAATGAATAATATTGATAATAAATTATTATTATTATTATTATTATTATTATTATTATTATTATACCACCTTGCATTCCAATAGGATCTTGCCCAGTACTTATAGGGCTCAGACCCTAATAATTCATTGCCTTCCAATAGGGCTCTTGCACTTTCAGGGCTCGGACCCTAACAACATCATGTGATCCACATAAAGAATTCATCAACAGTTTTACATGCTAGAGCTTTAAAAGTGTTTAATCCTGCATTAAACATGTAAAAGCCTGTATTCAGTCAGGCATATTTAAATCTCCAACTTCAACTGCAGGATAAAAAAAACAAACATATCAATGTGAATCTCTGAGAAATCCGTCCCAGTCGCTCATAATAAACATACATAGGTTAAATTTTTCTGGATGAAAAGCATTCAAAGGTTTGCTGCCATCACGTTATTGTACTGAAAGTTTGCCTTAAATTAAAACTAAACAAAGAAAACGCAATTGCAATTCATCCACCAATATGAAACGTGAGCTGGGATTAGACTATCACTGACGGATTAGTTTGACCCTCCTGTCTCGTTTAAATAAAGGAAAAACACTTCAAAGGCATCAAGCATTTAAACATTGTCCCTGAAATATAATGCATGTATTCAGATCCACTTGAATCCTTTCATATCAATCTTCAACAAATCTATCAGTCTGCTGAATTTGGAGGCTCTTTACTCTCTGTGGCACTCTGGAGGTTAGCATTTAGCATCGTTCCTGGAGTGTTTATTCACACTCATCACTTTCTAGAAACTTCCTGGGGTCTTTAAAGTTTCAATACTGAAGTGAAGCAGATCATTGAGCTCTTTGTGGTGAGGAGCCGTGTTATCTTCTCAGACCTTCAACATGTCAAACTAGTCTGAGCATGGCGAGCTAGCAGCTAGTAGCAGGAGCATGGTTGATTTCTAAACTGAATTTCCAAACTGTTGGCTTCGTGTGGTTGAATCGATGCATCCATACTGAGGGCTAATCCATTGCAATTTCCTTCTGTAGCAGAAAGAGGATTATAATGTAGATGTTCTCTTCACCAGGGTTTATAGTAACATTTCCTTCATGTGACCATAGACATTTCAGTGTGTATTCAAACTGGAGGCAGATTAAAAATGCAAGGGGGTGCTGATGGTGGAGGATGCAGCGTTAAGAGGCAGCAGGATGGAGGAATCATCCGGGATGTCTGATCATGACTTATAGATCACAGAAGGCTTACAGACTCCAAAAACCAGCTGATAACCAGGAGCTGTAATGTAATGCATCTATGACCTTACTGAGAACAACAAACACAAAAGCAGCAAACTCAAATGTTGTTAGACATCACTGTTCAAAAAAAGAATTGAAAGCCAAAAAATTATGTTTGGTTCTTTTTCAAGATATTTTATGAAGAATGTCCCGAATTAATCAATCCATCAGATAGACAAGTATTCATTTTTTTAAGTAATCATCAGCAGTCTCTCTGTCACTCTGTCCCATAAACATGGTCTGTTCTTACACATCCGCTCGCACATGGGTCATACCACTTCCCCATGAAACATGGGGGGTGGATGGATGGATGATGGTGGAGGATGTGACTTGGAGAGCCTTTTTAGCCTCTCAAGTGGCATGTCAGTGGGAGGCAGTGAAACATGAGCCTGCGAGCCAGTGAAGAAGAGGGTCTGCTGGTCGGGGTGGTGGTGGTAGTGGTGGTGGGGTTCTGGTTGCTAGGCAGCAGGGTGATCAGCGCTGGATGCTGATTGGCTTATGTGTGTAGCTGGAGAGTTGATACCAGGAAGTATGGATCAAAATCTGGACTGCAGACGAATAAAAGAGTTGCTATTCTGAAGTGACTCTACAGCCCCTCTGCACTGGCTCTGTAGCGCTACACTGTCATGGCTCACAAAAGGACAATTAAGAGGTAAAATAAATACCATGTTGCACCAATCCACATTAATGGTTTTACTCCCACAATGCAAAACTTTCATGATAAATTGTGATGCTGACACTCTCTGCCAGCACACTGATGACAAACATCTCTGCTGGGGAGATGTCAGGTCCTCATTTTATTTCCAATATCTGCAGAGATGAGATCAGGTGAGGACCAAGACTGTTCTGTTCATTTTCAATAACACGCAGGATGAGGTGGCACAGTGGTTAGCATTCTCACAGCAAGAAGGTCGTGAATTTGCATGTTCTCCCTGTGTGAGAGAGTGAGTGTGTGTGTGTTTCTGCTTGGTACTCCGGTTTCCTCCCACAGTCCCCAAAAAAAACCCTGCATCGTGGGTCTCTGAACAAGCCCCTCAGCACCAAACCACCCCCCCCCGAGCGCTGCTCTGTGTGTCTGCTCCCAACAGGTCAAATTCAGGAAGGAATTTCCCCCACAGGGGATTAATACGGTGCAATCAAATAAAAAGAAACAAAACAAAATAAAGCCAGAGGATGTTTCTTTTGATCAGTAGATTTGCACGAACACAGGCCCGAGCCAGCGAGGAAGCTTTCTGATGATCCTCTCAATCAAAAGGAGGAAAAAAGAAAAGTCTTTGTAAAAACAAAAAAAAAAACAAAAAAAGATTTCAGGTTGTCTGTGAAGCCCGTAGAGAAGAAGACTACACAAGCGTGGAAAAAGAAAGTAAGAAGGTAATGACGATGGGTAATGAGTTGCCATTCTGTCCACACAGACAAAACTGGATGTAAAGAATGACACAGTGAGTGATGAAGAGCCACACAAAGAGAGAGAAGGGTGCCCAAGACACAATGATTCAGTAGAGGTAGAGTGTGGTGAGGAGGAAGGGATCTGGAAAAGCCCAGCAACAGGGCATGCCTTAAATAGTGAGATGGTTGGAGATAACGTGACGCTTGGGAAAGGCTGATGGCTCGGGGCATGTGTTGCGTTGCTCTGTGAGCTCGGCGCTGTCAGCAGCTCCAACATGTGCTCGCTCTCTTTCTCTTAGTCATGTGGTGGTCACATGACCTCCGAGGAAGCCTCGTCAGCATCAGGTCAACAAACTCCGACAGTCCATCTGGATTCCTGCACCGCCTCTGTCTGTACCAATGTTACCCCAAACTGCCCCCACATCAGCACCCAGGCTTTGTTTGGCAAATTTCAACACCAGCGTGACCTTATTTCACCCTGCTACTGCAAACTCTGCTCACACCAGGAATAATGCTGCCACTCAAATACAGAAGACGCATCAGAGGGATCAAATTCAACGTCAGTGAATACAATGGTGCCCAATATGTGGCCTCACATATGAGATTAGCTTAGCAGAAATTTACTTCCAGTGCTTTTGAACAATTAAATAAACTTGTGTTTGTCCAATCAGTTTCCAATTTAACTTTAAACAGCAACATAAAAAAATTAAATAATTAATACCCAATAAAATTTAATAACTAAAGGAAAATGGCTCGACCTCTGAAAGTCTTCTTAGAAACAATGCACCCCATGTTTAATCTCACCCTGGAGTGTGAGGTACTAATCACCCTTATAATGATCTTAAACCAGAAAAAACATAATGGATGGAAACTGGATGTAAATTACTAATTGTCCCCATGTGTCCAAACAAGCATAACTCCTCTAATATGACCAGGAGTAATTTGATATACATGAGTCCATCTTTGAGAGAAGCACAATGACTGATACCTGGAAGGTGTCTCATCAGATTGTTTCTTACTCATGCCTGTGAACTCAGCACAAGTACACAGGAGTCCAATTTGGAAAGCTCCATCTGTCCCTCTCAGACCAAGAAACAAACAGCCAGCTCATGATTTCTGACTTTGGTTTAGAAATCCTAACAGCAGTCCTCACAGCTGCTTCTGTTCCGTACCAATGTTGGATTCATAAGATTGAACTGATGAGACGGGAGACAAAAGCACCAGAACAAGGGCTCATTGTTCTGAATGAGACTCATTTCATTTCTGTGCCACTAAGCCATTCTTGCAAATTGAAACTCTAAGCAAATAGAATCGAAAAACTCAGTTACATTAAACGTGAATTGTGTCCTACCATTCGCAGTAGTTAAAAAATGAACCATCCTTGATCATTTTCATAATTCAATAGCTGACAGTGGACAAACTGGTGGTACATTGAGCAATTTTGTCCTTGTAAATAACTTCATTATTCACAGTGAGATTCAATGACCTTGAAATGTGGTACATTCATTTTGTTCTCAGCGCTGAAGAGAATTTTAAAATACTGTATAGAAGTCTGTTGGTGGGAGCATCCTTCTGGACATCAGAGAACCTGACCTTGGTTCACAATGACAACGATCTGCTGAGAGGTGATCTCTTAAACACAGATTCACAGTTCGCAGGATGAGCAGGGACATCAGTGGTAAAACGACCTTTCACCTGGAACTTTGAGTCCTGCTCTGAGAACTGAAGCATTCCCTGGGTGACCAGCTCTTTGCGCGACGGTCTGGGTGACTTGTGTAGCAGTGGTAATCATGTGGTATCTGTCATTCGGCTAATCTCCTTACCATCTCCCTTTTCTTTTTCCCCAGGATGAAGCCTGATACGGCGGCTCAACGAGCTTTAGTCACACCAATTAATCTGCGCCACCAAAGGCTCTTAATAGCACCTAAACACCGTAAACAATCGCTGTAGTTGTGCCAACCAGCGGACACTCAGTGTTGGCTTTTAGTATGTTTGAGCGAGTGGA
>OMNM01048675.1:23075-35384 GCA_900302745.1 Parablennius parvicornis
GCGTGGGTTTTAGTGACTCGTTCCGTCATCCAGCTGCCATTAGTTCTCCATAGTAGTTCCACCTTTCTTAGCTCTTCATTATTTAGTATTCCCTGAGTCCACCTTCCTGCTCCTTTTGGTCTCTTCCTCTCAGCTCAACAGCAAAAGAACAAACTGACTCATTGTGTTCTGGCAGCTGGGAGCAAGGGAGAAGCAGGTCTTATTGAAGCCCACGTAGCATATCCATCCACAGGAGGAAGATATGGAGCTAGCAATGACTCTTAATGCCAGCAGCAAAAAAAAAAAAAAACAGGGCAACAAGCAACCCAACACCACGAACACAAAGCGCCAGAGGAGAGGTGACGGACTGTCCTGAATTCACAAAGAACCAAACGAGACACAGACGGACATGATGACACAAAGAGGTGGCAGAAGCACAAAGCCTGAGAGCGTGACGCCACTGAGCTGAGCAAGGTGGAGTCTGTCCTGCAAGGTCGACAGCAACAAGAACAGCGCACCGACAGAAATCACTTCAAATGCACAATGAAAACTGAGACCACTGCAAGAAAACGACAGCACACCCAAAATGTCAGTGGTTCGATCCTCCTGCCAGAAGAGCAAAATGTTCTACGACAGCTTTGAAAGACACTCACCAGAACAGTGTGTGAGTCACACTATAAGCTGTACATTCTCAGAAAATCAGCTTAAAATGTTTTATATTGCCAACACAAGTTGGGACCTTTGCTCAGCTATAGGTAAATAACTTAAATAGTAAATAACTCTTTAAGATTTGTTCACTTTGATTGGGAAAATCCTGCAAATCTAAAAGACTTACTTTCATCAAGGTTCTGATATAACTTAATGTAAAAAATATGTATACTGTATTTTTTACTTTTACACTGGATTAATAAAGAGAACTGTCTCAGAATATCTGTGTGAGTTACAGGGTGAAACTTGACTTCTTAACAATTTTCCACAAATTCAATGTAATGATGATCCTCTACAAGACGTGTCACACGTCAAACTGCCCCAAACAACTCATCAGGAAGCAAGAACACACGAGGCAATAATGTGAGACAACTACCACAAAGTTCATTGCCAGAATGATTGATAGTCACTGTCTGACCAATCAGAGACCAGGACAGACACCTGTGCAGGTGAGACGGACCAACAGGATGTATGCAGCAATAAAGAGAGAAAAGTCCTAAACGGAGAAACTGCAGCTTCACTCAGAGCTTTAAAATCATCTTAAACTTTAATAATCAATGTCCATGTTGTTGACTGAGGTCTAATTAATGAGAGGATCAAACTGCTTCCTTCAGCCTGTTTCTCCTCCTGACGTTCAGTTATTTCTAACTACAGTCTTGAATGTTGATGGAAATCACAGCCCCCACAGCTGAAAAGATCTGATTGTAATCAAGTCTCATTCCCTAAAAACACACCAACATTACCAGATGACCGACCCACACAGAGCAGACAGAAGCTATCACACTGAGATGTCAATGAGGCATCACACACTGAGGAAGGACATTACAACTTCACCTGGTAACTGGTTAATTATTAGAAATAGTATGGATGTGTTGTTAATAAAATACTGGAGACTTTCAAACTGAAGGCTGGTCAATATGGTGGACACTGCTCATCGTATTCAAGTTGAGATTTCAAAGAAATACTCTGGCATACCCCACGACATAGGAACAGGTGACTTTACCAGGCAGCTGAACAGAAAAAAACCCCACCGTCTTCAACTGAACCAATACAGTATCGTTATGGTGGCTCAAGACTCTGAGGTACTTTGTTCTGTTCAAATTACAATCACATTATTGCACCAACAGTGGCAAATAACTGATTTTATTTTTGAAGTGGCTGTAAAGCAGCTGTAGAGCGGCAGTAGAGTGGCTGTAAAGAGGCCGTGAGCATCTGTAAAGCAAATGTAGAACAGAGCGGCAGTATAGCAGATGTAGTGTGGCTGTAGAGCCGCCTTAGAGTAACTGTACAACACCAGCAGAGTGGCTACAGAAAGATGTGCTGCAGACATCCTGTGGACCGGCTGGAGAGCAGTGGGCTGCAGACCCCTGCTTCAAAGAGACGTCCTTCTTCAGTCCAACGGAGGACAGTGATAGTAGACGGAATGGCTTACAGAAGAAGAGGCTGAACTAACACCGGGCTCAGAGGGGTGATCTTAAATCTCACTTATTGTACCTTTAAGAGTTTCAAAGGACGGCCTTTTAGTGGAGGGAGGACAAACTGTGACGACCTAAATATAGCAGCTCAGAAAGAGAGAAGGACCTGCAAAGGGTTCGTTCGGAAATAACTCAGCATTCCGGCCCCTCAAAGAACAGGCGACCTCCAGCACGAAGCCAAGACTCAGTCAGCGTTCAGCAAACAGAGATCGAGCGTCGTCCATTTAAGTGACATCCTTCAATCCTCCATTAAAGTCCAAACCTTCCCCCTGCATTAAATTAATGTCACAACATTCATCCATCCAATAATGTTCCAGGCTTCATCACTCTACATGAATCAGCATCATACCACCTCTGTGGACAGAAAATGTCCAGGACCAAATCGAACAAGCAGAAACAGACTTTTCTCTAACTCCATTGACTGTGGGCTTTACAGCCCCTTTCATGTGATTGTGTGTGTGTGTATTTACTGAGACAGACTCACCCTTAGCGCCTCGATGACCAGGTCTCGGGCCTCCAGCTCTCCTTCCATGATACTCAGCAGGGTTAGCAGCTCCGGCTTGCTCAGATTATCCATGTTGAACTCACATTTCTGTAACACAGACCAGAAGCAAGAAATCAGATCAGCTGTGTGCAAGTGGGGCTCTGCGGCCACATGTAACTCTACCGTCACTCTGGGATGACTCTTCAGCTCATCTGTCCTGACTCTACTCAGGAGGAAATTCAGAGTTACTCTCATTTACTGACAACCTTTACCTGGGGCTTTAAAGAGATTCGTGGAAAGATAAAAAGGAGTGAGAGGAAAAACCTCAAAACTGCTCAAGTGGTTTAAAATTGCTGAAATTGCTAAAACACAAAAATCCAGTTCAGGGGTCGCAGGGCGCTAGAGCCGATCCCAGCCTAATGTGGGTGATGACAGAATACACCCTGGACAGGTCGCCAGTCTGTCACAGGGACAAGTAATCTAATGCGTTCCTATTTCTAAACCAGTATTCAGATTAAAGTTACTTATCCAAGTCTCTTTGCATTACTATTTTTATAATTTTCCTCTGTAAAAAGATATAGTAGGACAAAATTTCTCGTCTGCTTTATTTTTGAAGAGATCTTCGGTTACTTTGGGCAGTAACCATGCCAACACACACACACACACACACACTCACACACACACACCTGACCCGCCCCTTTCTCCAATCTCAGCCAGTCAGAGGCCAACTCATTCTAAGGTATGTTCAAGCAACACAAAACAATAGGAACCCACAGAACATCATCATTGAACCTTAACATTGCAACAATAACACAACTGCAGAGATGATGAACTGATTTCTTTAATTAAATGATATATTTCTTTTCTTCTTGCGTCTCCGGGACTGGCATCACGTGTGCAACAACTCACATTTTCAGCGTGAAGACAACTCACCGAGCAGCTAGAAACACACACGTAAACAACAATAGAGTCACAAGAGAGACTCGAGTTTTCTGGCAGGAAGTGGTCACTATTTTGAGTTTATATAGCTAAAGTTGACAATACTAATGTTACTTGTAGACTTGGTGCTGGCGACAAAGTGTTATCTAGTTTCAAAAAAACTACATCAAATTTGAAGAAACATTTGGAGTTGCGGCACGGCAGAGAAAGTCCCACCAGGTGGCACAAAGCACAGAGCTGCGAGTCAAAACTCCTGGCGTGAAATATCATAACTTAAAAGGAAGAGAGCGACTGCCACCAGAAGTGGAATTATTTTTGGGATCGTTATGTTATGTTATGAACTTGCACCTTAATTTGCTCCATATCCGTTTTTGAGATCAGAAAAGACCATTCAGTCCATCTTTCATTGTGTTGGTTCATGGAAAATCTAAATGCTACACTGCAGTAACCAAATGTTTCATTTCTAGATGGTGGAACAGTGGATAGCACTCTCACCTCACAGCCAGAAGTCCCGGTTCAAATACCAGTCAGGGTCCTTTCTGTGTGGAGTTTGCATGTTCTCCCTGTGCGTGTGGATTTCCTCTGGTCCCCTGCTCTCCCCAAGCTGCTAACCGATGGCTCAAATTTGTAAAAGAAGTTCCTCTCTGGCGACCAATAAATAAAACAAAGAAATAAGACACTTCATTTCTCATCTCTCAGGTCATACCTTGAATATCTAGAGCCAGAGAGCAAAGTTCCACATTACTGTGTGGATGAGCCTCTAAAAGCTTTCAAGGATCTATGTGAGAAACTGAGTGGAATTCTTGGAGGGTAAAAGGAGTAAAAGAGAGAAGCGGACTTTAGTTGATTCCAGCCGGTATTGTGGACATTAGCCAATTTGCTCCACCAGACGATCTGGTTAACATGATATATCCAAACGTCACTTCAGAACTTTAGTTTCTACTATCGACACTTTTGTGATAAATATCAACACAGGTTTGGCATGATTATTGGGACTTTGATGAATCACCGAGGAAAATACTGGGAAAGTTAATGTGTTAACTGATGAAAGCTTAACAGTCGCTTATCTTTAAATGCTTATTTGCTTTGAATCTCTGTGGCTGACCAAAAACCTACAATAATAAAATGTGGATTGCTAACTATTCAATTGCTCTCATCAATATCTTTACTTGTAAGAGAACTGATTAATGACCACAGCTTTGATTTATTCAAGCTCTCTGAAACTTGGTTAAAAGGGAAAGAATAGCTCAGCCTCAATGAAGAAACTCCAACCACTCATATTAATTATCATATCCCTCGAGAAACTGGTTGAAGAGGAGGAGTAGCATCCATTTACAACCCTAGTCTTCTTATCAGTCCCGGAACTAAAACTAACCAGAAATCCTTTGAATGTCTCACTCTGAACCTAATGTATTCCGGCTGGAAAACACAGAAACCAGTTCTATTTGTCATAGTGTAACCCCCAGGTTCATACTCCAAATTTATATTTGAATTCTCAGACTCTCTCTCCACTTTAGTACTAAGCCCAGACAAAGTCATTATAGTGGGTGATTTAACATTTATGTAGATGTTGACAATGAGCCTCAATGTTGCATTTAGTTTATTACAGGACACAACTAGATTTTAGCAGAACTCATTAATTTAGTCACAACTTTGATCTTGTCCTCACTTATGGTATTGAGAATGATCAATATACAGTTCACCACAACACTCGGTTGTCAGAACTCTTCCTGATACAACTCAAATAGACATGAACTGGCTTTACAGCACGTGTGAAGAAATGTAAATATAGGAGATGTCTATCAGATAATGCTGCCCCATCTGTGGATCCAGTGGAAAACAGCTGTCATAGCATTAGCCCCACTCAGGTTGATTTTGTTGTAGATGGTGGAGTGTGGAGTCCTCCCGTCATGTTCATGGAGACATTTCCACCACACAGGAGTTGGTAAGGGTCTTGAATAACTTTGGGGCGGACTGTGGGGCTCGGGTGGAAGTTGAGCTGAGGTGAGAGACAGTAATTTGTGTGCAGAGGCTCTTTTTTCCTTTCTGGCATTACTACCCAGCGAGCAGGTGAGGGAAGTGAAGGCTAATTTGTTCCATGAGCCACGAAGCCACGCGCCAAGTGCACAAGCAGCCCAGCCGTCATTCAGAGGCTTCCTGTGAGCTTCAGCAGTCTTAATAGGGCCAGTGTCAGTTTAGTTTGAGCCAGCAGACACAGGAACCACTCACCCTGTAAGAGTACAGCGATGTGATGAGACCTGTAACTTTCTCACTCACTCATGTCCTGTTAGCGCTAGCAAAGGACTGAACAATATGACAGCCTGAACAGATGTTTGGCAGGCGACAACAAGAAACAATTTCACAGAACAATAATAGATCAGTTACTTAACATATGTACTCTAAATTGTCTTGTTTTGACTGCAAGTTCATTACGAGGAAAACAAAAAAACCATAAAATAGTTTGAGCTCGGTTTTGGCCATTTCTATTTCAATAGGATTTGTGAAAACACCTTCAGTCACAGAGGTGTCGTGGAACTTTGCACTGTGGAGATAAACTGGAACTTGTCCATTTACAGATATAGCACCATCTGTTGACAATAGGAAAGTTAAAATGTGTTATTATTTTTATGTGTTATTAACTATTTGACCGTATTAACCATAAATGTGGTGTTGTGAGTGTAAAACATGTTGATGATGATTCCAATGGGAGTGTCCATGGCAGCCCTTTGAACTTTGATGTGTCGGGTCTGACAGACACAGGTCCTGCACGAGCTGCTGGCCCACACTGGTGTCCAGCTGAGAAATCTAACACAGAGTCATTTACATAGCAACTGCGACTTGAGGTTTTACTAAGGGAATCTCTGCCAACAGTGTGTCAGAAATTTGACATTTTTGACACTTTCATGTCATATTATTAGTCCAAATTACCATCGCACTCTGATATGCACAAAACCTCGACATGCACCACGTTCCAACATACAAGGACCCGTGCCACACCGCTTGCAGCTTTCATTTATGTTGTATTTTGTTGATTTCTGCATAAGTATATTCATTAACTTTGCCGATGGAAGTTGGGGTTAAAGTTATGTTTTTGGCCATGTGTATTTGTTCATTTAATGGTTTTAAATGCATTTTACCAACTTTGAGCAAAAACTATTGACCCGAATTGCATGAAATCCTCAGGGATGATTTATCATTATCCAAGGACCAATTGATTAGATTTTGGGATAGAACAGCTCTTGAATAGGTAAGATATTTCCTCCGTTGAGGACACGCTGGAGATCACCGATGAGCCATCAGTCAGGGCTGCCGCACAGAAGCTTACGCTAGCTACCTGTTAGCCCACTACTAACTAAACTCCGGAGCTCGCAGCTAATATCTTGGTTCGGCAAGTATCCAGAAACACCGGTGTGAGCACAGTGACTTCGGAAGTGGTTTATCTGTGTGCCCCCGCTCAGTGTTTTGCAGTGATGTTGCTACCTGATAGGCTAGTTAACATCAATATATGCTAATGGATAACATGCTAGCAATGCTAACTCTGTTCAGCATAGAAATGTGGCGTTGGCGAAGATATGCATTCTAATGAGTGCCCATTCCAGTTGTATTATTTTATTCCTGTCTGTTTTTCAGAACGAGTGTGAATGCAGATGCATCAGAGCTCTTATTGCCATCATATATCTGTTGGATGATGATCCATCAGCCTGATGTACAGCTTGTTACCTCCAATTGATTTATGACACAGTGTGGAAATTGTAAATCAAACTATAGAAGCAGGTTGTTTTTTACTGGAGGCTGGGCTCGGTCCTCAGGCCTTCATTTGCCTACAGCTGACATTAAATAGTAATTTACGAGCTCATAAAGCAGTATCATTCCATTCTCACTGACTGAATGTTTCAGTGTGTGTGTCTGTTTCTTAGTTTTTTTTCTTCTCTTTTTAAAACATATCAGACACACATTGTTTATTGGTAAAAGATGGTAGTAAAGCTAGACTATCTCCTGTCGAGGATCCAAACGGACCTGAAAGTCTCTTTGAAAGAGGAAGTTGGGCTTTTCACGCTGAATTCAAAATTGGAGCAATTGTGTTGTGATGTGTTTTCGTTTGGTTTTAATGGGTTTCCACTTGTTTTACTTTCACATAGTCATACAGGTCCGACTCACCCTTCAACCACAAAAGGCAGGTTAACCTCTGAACCATCAACGTGTGGACAGGGGCCTTGGTTAGCATCTAGTCTGTCCTGAATGAAGCTCTCTGGTGTTTGGTAGCTTCACCATTGTTTCTACTAGTCCATTGAAACATGTTGTACCTGCAGCTTCTCCTCTTGTGCGAGTGACGACAGACTACAAGCTGTGAGACTTTCTACAACATCCAAGTACCAAGTTAAGTTCTGAAACGAGACGAAGATCCTCCATGAGCTCGATATCTTCAATTAACATCTGGGCATCAAACCGACGTAATTTCAGGGACACCGTGTGTCATTTAAATTGTTTTCATTTCCACTACAATAATGTGTATATTAGTCTCAACCTCCGTGTATTTGCGGTCTTATTCTTTACCCATGTCAATAACATGTAGTTTATCCATTTCATCCACTAGGGCATACAAAATCATCGAAATACACACTTTTTCAATTAGTGACAGAGGAAGAGACTTTTCACCAAACCATACCTTTGGGCACAAAATCACAAACTTGTCCGGTTTCAATTAATATTTGTAACCATATACAGAGATTATTTCAGTGAAGTATAAAAATACCTAAGACTGCTTGATGACTGCAGATGGAACTCTGTAAATATTTATATACCGTCCTTTCTGTTGAATCAAGTTCACCATTTAGTAAAAAACCGAAAGCTTAAAAAATTAGATGTGTAACTGAATGTTGACTTAAAAGACTTAAAATACCTTTCACTTCCAAAGTCCTAGAACTGGTCATAACAAATGTAATTTATTGTTTCAGCAACTGATGAATTTAATTTAGAAAACACAGTAAACCTGTAATTCACCCAGAACTTTATATCGGCACAATTCAAACTGTGCAAGTATAATTGCCTGAGGTTCACTCTC
The DNA here is from genome assembly GCA_900302745.1 of Parablennius parvicornis. NCBI lineage: Eukaryota > Metazoa > Chordata > Actinopteri > Blenniiformes > Blenniidae > Parablennius > Parablennius parvicornis. Next base: position 31,723 of record OMNM01048675.1, read on the forward strand.
GATGGATGAGAGATGATAGCTGAGCGTCATTTACAGTTTAAAATACATTTACTGGATGCGTTACGGCCGGACTGGTGGTGAAGATAGAGAGACGTTTAACCCCCCTGCAGTTAAAAGGTGGGATACATGGACCAAAGGAGGTCTGCAAGACACTCAGAACACTCCACCCTTAACGGTTTGGTCTAAAATACACATTGAACCTTTTGTTCTGACTAGAAGGGTTCATCTCCTGTGAGCTAATCTCCTCAAACAAAGGAGGAAGAATTCTGACGGCAGGCTGTAGACTCGCTGTCTGCCACGCTAATGCTAAATGAGCGAGAGGTGACCCACCGTGACCTCTAACCCCTGTCCAGACCGTGGGTACTTCAGAGTCCTCACAAACGAGAAGCTTCCCCTGTCAGCCAACAGAGAGCCTTCAGAGGGCCCAGAGCTTTATTTAACTTAGGGAGGGGTGAGGGAAGGGGTGTGGAAGGGGGTGAGGGAGAGGTGAGGGGTGGGGGAGGCTGCTGAAGTCCCCCGTCCTCTCGCTGGAACCTGGCTGGGAGGAGGGGATGACACGGTACTCCCAGTTATGCCATCTGAGTCACTGAAATTAAGACCAATTTAGAGGTGTCTGGTGAACTGGCCTCCCATCACCCCACAGATTCTTCTCTACTCTTCCAACAATCTCGACGTACAGCAACTCAAAACCCACCAACATTACAACTTACTAGCCACCAATGTAACTACCACACCTGATTTCTTTCACACTGACTCTACATAGAGCTTAGGGCAAATTTACAGTTCAATGTCTTGCTCGAAGATACATAAGGTGAAATGAACATCAAACTACCAATGCTGGCATTGTCAGATGAACCACACGAACATGTGAGCCAAAACCGTCTTGGGGCAATTGTTCCCAACCATAGGCCCGGTCACCCGAACGAGTCCAAGAACCAAACACAAGAAGAGGTCAGAACCACCTCCAGGTTGTCGCAATTAGATGTCAAAGAAAATGATAAATCAAGACTTTCTAGAAACCCAAGAAGACTTGGAAAAGTGTCCATAGATTTTATTTTGAAGGCTCTGCTTGAATGTGCTGGTAAAGGTCTGTTGGGCTGCCAATGTTTTGCTTCACTTTAATGTTTCATGCAGTTTGAGATAATGGAAGAACGTCCTCTGACTTTCTTCAGTATCAAGTACAAACAAAAGATTCAACAGTAAAAGCAGCTTCTGGTCCCACTGAGGGCCGCAACGTTTTCGCAAAAAGAAGAGACACAACAATACAGTGAGCACAGACAGTGACCAATAACAAAGACCAGTGATAAATGCCCAAAGACCATTACTTCCATTTGCAGTTAGAAAAATTAACAAACTTTGTAAAGTTTTCTGAGTGAACTGATTGCCTTCACAGTGTCTATTTTAGGTCTCTTCTTATGACAAACGGCAACTGTATGTTCTTGATTCTACCTTACTGACATCTTAATAGTTTTAAAGCCCCTACACACTGCGATTTTCGGCGGCAAAATCTTTGGTCTTGTCTCTAAATCGGTGGTCCCACGTCACACTGTGACCAGCTGCTGTCTTGGTCTTGCGACCAAAGACAACCTGCGATAAATATCAGAGTGTGTCAGATATTTGGGGTGATGGTGACTGCTGCTGTGACCTGCAACCTGTTTGTCATCTTAACAGTGAGTGTTGTTGGAAAATGGAACCCAATAAAAGTAAATGCAAATGTAAAACGCTAGTAAAAAAAAAAAAAAAAAAAAAAGCCTGATTCATTCTCACTCTTCAGTTTCACTTCTCTCCATCCAAATTCAGTTTTCCAATTCAATTTTTTGCGCCGCACATCCAAAACCTGGCACCAGGCAAAACTGGTCGAACGCAGATGCAAAGAGGTTGATTTTACAACTGCAATCTACTTGACGTTCTGCACCCGGCAGAAACACCTCAGATACAACTATTTGAAGGAAATACAACATGCCCGGTGGTGTACTGGCCAGCTGGCTCCCATTCCCCAGCATTTCGGATTAGGTGGTTTTGTGAACCAACTTCCTTGAGTGTCAGTGGTTGTTGCTCGTAACAGCAGTTGCTAAAATAAGACTTGCAAACGGTACGGCACTTCAAAACTAAATGTTGTTCACTTGGTAATCTATGGATTTATGTCGGGTTTTCGACATCTCCTGTTACTGGCCACAACAACAGGCAAGGAACTCAGTCACCAGTTGAGAGTGAAACCAGTTGGCACTTAACACCGATCTACGGTCAGGTGCCAAAACTCCCGCCTTGGGAGCCGGTATGAAAAAGTCACGGTTGCCGTGGATCCGAGCACTGGTGTCATGAAAACTGACCCCTCAATAGAAAAGAAAGTTTTGAGGTTACACTCGTTTCCATTGTCGTGTTGACGGAGCCTGAAAAGTGAGAATGAAAAAGGGAGCTAAATTTTTCAATTGAATCAATAGGTTCATTATCAAATTAGATCATTTATATTCAGATTTAAAGAATATAAATCCACTTCCTGCTGGCGCAAGATTTATCCCATAAATCAGAAACAGCAGTTATTCATTAATTAGACTTTTCTGTGTAATTTTTACACATTACGATTTCATCTTGGCAGTCTTGAGTCCATAGCAGGTCCGTTTTGGCCCGCAGGCCACATGTTTGACACCACTGTAATGGAGAGCTTTCAACGACTTAATAACTAATGTTAATGAGAAAAAGCAGGTGTCCGTTTGCTTGTGCTCAGGCTGACCTGTGGATTAAATCATGACAGACTCCCCCAGAGAGGAGCTGGTGAGGAGGCTCCAGGTGTCAGAGCAGACCTGTGGAGGAGCTTTCAGGTTACTTCAGGAAATGAATCCTGATGTTTCTGAAAAATAAAGAAGAGACGGCTCTTGATTTCAGAGTCTGAGCCTCTAGTTTTCACAAATCTATTTCCAGGAGGCTGTTTCAGAGCATGAACCCGGTTACTGCAACCTGTGCAAATAACGGATCAGCCCGAGGTGAAAACACCTCCTCCTCCTCCTCCAGCAGGAGGCCCACTGACGGTCACTGCACCTCCTCCTCTTGCAGGAGGATCACTGATGCTGCCTGACTCCCTGCACCTCCTCCTCCAGCAGGAGGCCCACTGACATTTGCTGCACCTCACCCTCCAGCAGGAGGCCCACTGACAGTCCCTGAGTCCCATCACCTCCTCCAGCAGGAGGCCCACTTAAGGTCCCTGCACCTCCTCCTCCAGCAGGAGGCCCACTGACAGTCCCTGACTCCCAGCACCTCCTTCAGCAGGATGCCCACTGACAGTCCCTGACTCATAGCACCTCCTCCAGCAGCAGGCCCACTGACAGTCCCTGCACCTCCTCCAGCAAGAAGCCCACTGACAGTCCCTGCACCTCCTCCTCGGTCTGATCCAGACTCAATCCTGCTGTTGATTCACGGATTGATGCGCAGCGCCTTTCAGCCTCGTTCCCTCGCAGAGACGCACGGAAATCCCCCTTAAAAGAGGAAAACAGCCGGCGCCGTCAAGACCCGCTCTCTTACCGTGTCCACACTTCCCAGCACAGCGGTGGCCAGGGTCTGTACCGGGGGAGGCTGCTCTCCGCTGGCTCCCTCCGACGCCATCTTCGTGCTGTAGCGGTCCGTCGGAGAGAGCGCGCATCCGGAGCGCAACTACTGAGCCGCGGGCC
>OMNM01048676.1:0-19541 GCA_900302745.1 Parablennius parvicornis
AGCAGACATTTCAAAGTGCTTTAACACAAGAGAAGACACAGAACCCAACTAAACCCCTCCAAAGCAGAGGCAAACTGCCACAGTGGCCAGGAAAAACTCCCTCATGAGGAGAAATTGTCAAAAACTCCAAAGTCAGGAAGAAACCGTGGGACGGACCCAAGACTCTGGAAGGGCGGCCATCCGTCTTGACCGGATGGGTTGTATGAGAGACCCTCTTACTTCGGCCTTGAGAGTTTCCCAAGTTACCCCAGCAGAGTGTGCAGTAGTAACATCCCTGACAATATAAAAGTTGATATGACTCCTCAATGAATTCACTTTCTTGCAATTAAGAAGAATTGATTCTCCATCTTAGCATTCACTCCAGTACTACTGGGACACGATCTGATATTATACTTTTTGAATCCATCACTAAGTTAAAATCCTCTCCAATTACAATTTGATGATATGCTGAATTTCAGCCTCCAGCTCTCCAAAGAAATGTGGCTCATTCCCATCGGGAGCATAAATAGTAACTAATGTAACCAGCAGAGACTGTATTTCTGCCAAACGTATAATTACTCTACCTTCTGTATACTGAGATACCTTAATGCATTTAAACTGCAATTTTTTTTTTTTTTTTATGAATAAAGATTATGACTCCGCTACTCTGACCCGGCCCCACATTGCTATACACCTGGCCGACCCAATCCCTACATAATTTCCCTGACTCGAACCCCGATAATTGTGTTTCATGCATAAATACTATATCATACTGATTTGACTTCAGCAGCGACATAATTTTCTTCCACTTATTTAAATGCCCAAGACCCTTCACTTTCCAACAGTTGAAATACACGTTATTTATTCTAGATGACATGTTAACTGACTACCAAAAGAAAAGAAACCAGTACACATATACAAAGCTATAGTTTCTCTCCCATTTCAAAACAGTAACACTGGTCTCCCCCTATAAACCTCCTCCCCCAAATAAGAACTTGGCGTATTAACCTGAACACTGCAACTAACACGAACAACACAGAACACCTATCGATCCCTGATCCATCGATTGAGTGACTCACCCATCACTTCCATCAGCATTAACCTTTTCAACAGTCCACATCAGACCAGACTTACTAGATATTATCAAATGAAGCTCTGGTGATGGTGAAAAGTTAGTGTGAAGAAAGAAAATCAACTCTACAGAGTGTCTATCAATCACCAAAAAGAAGAAGAACTCAGTGTTAATTATGGTGTCTGCATGAGGGAAGAAGCTGTAGGTAAACACACCAACTCTCTCAAACATAAACACTGTTCTTCAAAATAAAAGCTCTGGAGAATATCTTATTCTTGTTCTGTTTCACATCTGAAAAGCCTGCAAAAATTTAACAACCTCCTGTCATCACAGAGGGGCCCAGAAGAAACGTTTGGAACCACTGATCTACGTAACAATAACAATTTTTGATGATCCAATAGCTAATGGATTCAGTGGATCAGGAAAAAAAGGGGAGAGTGTGTCAGGCAGTAATAAGAGCACACTTCATGGTGTGACTTTGAATCTACTCTGGAATACTTCTGTAGATGGTCTGTGAGCACAACACAGACTTCTCTCTGCTCAGGTTCACTCATAATGAGGTGAATAACAGGTACAGGCTGTGATCCGAGTTTTTCTTATTTGTCTTGTGAAACACTACTCAAACGCTTTTGTTTTTTTTGTTTTTTTGTAATCATGGTTAATGATTTTAATTTGTATTTTTAGGAGACCCATTTTAAGTAAAAGGAGTCAGGTGTTCATGAGGTGGTTTTCGAGTTCTAAACAGTGCAACAAAAATACATCAACCAAGATTCTGTTGACTGAGAGTGACTTCAAGAAATTAATCAATGCATTTTTTGTTTCAGAATAGAATATAATTTAGCCTCTACTTTTAAGGTTAGGCTTAAGACTTTATAACTGAATAAAGCTTACATTTAGGGCTGGTTCAGGCTACCCTGGACCATTTTCTGATGAAGCTGTTACAGGTTTACACAGCTGGGAAACTTTTCCTGTACTGAGCTTCGTCTTTTCTCACTCTCCATGTTTCACCAACATTATGTGTCTTTCTCCTGGTGCCTATATCGCATCTACATTGTCACAGCTAATGCTAATGTTATGGAAATGTTGAAAACAACATTTCCAAGACCTGTATAAAGATATAAATATGATTGTATGCAAGTTTAAATCACCCTACCTCGGAAGACTGCATTGAATCACATGACGGAAATGATTTGAATTCAAATAAACAGAAGTTATTGTTCCTCTAGGACAGGAGTGTCCAAACTCGGTCCTCGAGGGCCGGCGTCCTTCAGGTTTCAGCTCTCTCCCTGCTCCAGCATACCTGAATCTAATGATGATGTCATCACCAAGGTTGTGAAAAAGCCCAATAACGAGCCTCCTATTGAAATCAGCTGTGTTGCATCTGGGAGAGACAGAAACCACGCAGGACACCGGCCCTCCAGGACCGAGCTTGGACACCCCTGCTCTAGGAACGGGTGATGTAACTTACATTGAATGACCCGCACCGGAAAGAGGACAGCATAACATCAGTTCTCCGTGTTCACCCTTCACAGCTCCACGAAACACACACCGAGTCTTACCTGAGCAAAGCGCTGTTTCTGTCAAAGCTCCCACAATCGGATTTCGACTGAAAGTCTGTGTTTCTGTCCTCAGAGCTCTTGCAGCTGGATTCCCTCTGCGTTTCTGTCCTTTCAGAGCCCCCACATCTGGATTTCTTCTGTTTGAGTACAGATCACAACATGACAGCCAGTCACCTACCCGGAAAGGCGACGCTTCTTCTTCTTCTTCTTTTTCTTCTTCTTCTGCTTCTTCTTCTTCTTCTTCTCCTACTCATTCTCCTTCTCGTGCTTCCTCTTCTTCTTTTACATTTAACCGCAGTTTGCATCCGTGAAGTTGCATCACCGCCATCTGCTGGTTCTGTCTATCTATGTTATTTACCGCCGCTCCATATTTACCCAATAAACCTCTTGCTTTTAGAGACCTATTTAAAGGTATTCTGCCCCTTCCTCTTCCTTCTTACTCCAGTATCTCCTCAACTCCTCCTCTTTCCATTCATTCTCTCCTCAACCCCCCCATAATATTCCTAATATCACTCCCATACCTCCAGCTCACCAGTACATGCTCCACTGTTTCTGACTCTTGATATAGACTGCAAAGGCCTGTTTGATGTTTTCCAATTATGTGTTTTGTACTACAAAGTAGGTATGGCCAATTCTTAATCCAGGGCCTATTTATGCAACACTGGATTTCCTCTTATTGAGGAAACTTCAAAGATTAACCATGGCTTTTTGTTGAATGTTCTTATCCTGCTGTGTTGGTGACTGCTTTCTATCTTCATGAAACTTTTATGGTGTTTTTATTGTGGTTCCTCCTAATCTATTGTTATCTAACTGTCATTATTATTTATTGATAACATATTGAGCACTTGTTGCTGTTGTTATTTTCACTCTACCAATTATCTATTTATTTGTTTGTCTGGTTCATCCTTTGTCTTGTTTTTACCCATGAGTACAGATAAAGTGACCTTGAACCTTGATGCACCGTTTTAATAATATTATAGCGGCGGCCGAGGGAGGAGGGATGGGGTAAATCATTTTTACAGGAAGTCTTCCAAGCACTGCAAACTTTTCTTCTCTGGCTCGAGGCATGCAAGCTGATTGGCTGTGGGACACAATTCCCTCTCCTGATTGGCTATGGGACAGAAACCCACCTCTTCTGATTGGCTGTGTCTTATTTTACATGGCGTGAACGCACAGATGTTTTTCATCAGATATCTCAGTGGAGCGTTGATGTGTGATTTGTAGTTGAGAAAAACACAACCTGTGACTTGTGTCGAAGAATTTCACAATGTTCAAAGTGCAGAAATGTTTTTCACCAGATTTGCTGCAATGATTGGAGGAAAAATGTGAGCGTGTCAATTTTTCAATCTGTGACTTGTAACACAGGATTTGTGCACCTGTAAGAAGTTGTGAATATGTGAGTGTGGTGTAGTATTTGTGGAGAAATTTTTTTTTTTACAGGTACACAAAATAATTCTACAGGTACACAACTCATGGTATACAACTACAACTCAAAGTACACAACTACAAATTCCACTTATACAAGCGCTCAAACCTTTTTCACCAATAATATCTCCATACAACCAGACTAAAAGCAACAGTTTTGCTGCAGCCAAAACCAGAAAGCTCTAGACTTGTTAATGCACGACTTCATGAGATTATACAATACTAATTCATTGGACAATATAAGTGGACCTGCACGGCACTGTAGTCACTCAGTTTTACTTTATTCTTCTCCTGGGCTCTTCTTTAACTTTATATTTTCCATCAGTTTCTTTTGAGGCTGTTCACAGTGTGAATGCATTTTATGTTGAAAAATTAATTCATCACCGTGACGGCAGAGTAGATGCGCGCTCCATAAATTCATGTTTCTGCAGTTATATCAGACGAGACGCGACAATTATTATTAACCTTGTTATATCAGATTAACCCTCGTGGAGCTAAACAGACTTCGAACAAGTCAAGAACAACAACAAAAACATCCTTCAAAGCCTCAGTGACCAGGATTTATTATATTATGTTGAAAATATCACTCTGAACACTTTGTCTCTGCTCTGCTGTGCTGCTCTGAGTTCTCCAAGTGGGCGGGACAATCCGTGCACCAATCAAGTTATTCTAAAAGTAGAGCGGTAATTTTCCAAGAGATTTAATTGGTCAGGAGACGTTGCTGTCATTCTCTGCTCCGGCGTTAAATATCAGAATACCAAGACGATTTATGCTAGTAAGAAGTGAATCTGCTTCACAGTAGATATATATTGATATATTGACAGAAATATTCCAAACACTGTACATAATTCACAGAGCAGGATGTGAGGTGGGTTATATCTGGGTTCCAGCACACCTGGGTGTTAAAGGAAAAGAGGAGGCGGACTACCTGGCAAAGAAAGCTACCCAGGAAGAGAAAATAGAAATTGCCCAGCAGTTCAGAATGTCAGAAATCACCACAATAATTAATAACACACTAAAGGAAATGTGGCAGAATGCATGGGAAAAAGAAAAAAGGGGGAGGTCATACTATGAGGTCAAACAGAAATTAGTGGAAAAAGGAAAACAGCATTTTAACTTTAAGAGGAAGGACTCACTTGTAATTACCCAGTTGAGGCTTTGACATTGTGGGCTTAGAAGTGGGCTAGCTCTGATTGGTAAACACTCGGAGGGCAAATGTGAGTTTGGAGCTTCAGAGACAATAAGGCACATTCTCATCAAGTGCCAGAATTATACAACTCAAAGCAGGAAACTGTCAGAGACTTGAGGGCTACTGGAGGAACTGGCTTCAATCTGTACACATTACTCGACCTGGATAATTGGAATAAAATGAATAAACTGCTGGACTATCTTTAATGTATCGGACAATACCATAAAATATGAGCAGCTGACAAAAGGATTACGGAAGACAAACTATAGAGGGCAGCAATACGCCATTGCACCGTCCAGACTGCCTAATCAAGAAGAAGCAGAAGAAGAAGAAAAGGAGGGGAGGGGGGGGAAGAAGAAGAACTTCCGTTTTCCGGAGGTGATCGGTTACGTCACTTGAAGCTAACCAGACGCTGTGCAGAAGAATCAGAAGGAAGACCGTCGGGGGCTTTGAAGAGGAGGCGGACGTGCGCGCGGTGGTCGAGTGTTTGATGTTTGGGTGAGTCAATTGCGAAACAAGGAAATCAGCGCGAATTTTGAACTTTGGAAAACGGACTGAAATTCAAGCGTTGGGTTTTACATCAGAGCCAGCCCATGCCTACGGGAGATATATGGGATGTGGGGTGGGAGTGGGTAGGAGTGCAGCGTTGTAAGCAGGAACAGGTCTAAGAGAAATGATGGTGACAGAGGGGAGTGTAAAGTGAAAGTAATGAGGTCTGAGACAAAAAGTTAGTCCTTATTTAGGCTAAGTGAGGACCGGGATTTTGTTCTGTTAGTCCATTGAAACTATCAAAAGACCTCAAAAGGAAATAAGAGATGTAAGGCATGCCAAAATCTTGACAAGTGGAATGATATTTGTCATATGCAAGTCAGCTCTACAACAAACCAGAGCTCTAAAGATTAAAAAATTATAAATTTTTCTAGATAACAGAGTTGGGGTATTCAAGCCACGTTCTAACACAGAAACCAAAGGAGTAATTTACAATGTATCAATGGACGTATCTGAAAAGAGCTATTAAAATGTGTGTAAGGTGGCAACATCGTGAGTGTGAAGCGCATGGGTACAAATGAAAATGGCAGAGGAGCGACACCAGTATTCCTCACATTTAAAGATGATGAACTACCAAGAAAGCTCATGCTGGGATACATGAGCTACTCTGTAAAAGAATACTAAAGGCCCCTTTAAGATGTTCTGACTGTCAGATGTATGGACATGTGATAGAAGTATGCAGGGGAAAATGACAGTGTAGAAGATGTAGTAAGGACCATGACGGGAGAGAATGTATTGAAGTAATGAAATGTTGCAATTGCAGAGGTGAACACCCAGCTTCCGACAGAGGATGCCCAAACCATGTTAAAGAATAAAAGGTAGAGAGGATAAAGGATAACAATATATGGTATGCAGAAGCAGTAAGAAGAGTGGAAGGTACAAGCGAAATTCTGAGGACGAATAGCATCATCTGCATTATGCTCTCTATTATGCATTGAAATTTGAGGAGCTTTAGATGAATTTACAGAAAACCCAGATATAGTATGCATAGAGGAGACATGGTTTAAACCAATACCATGAATATCTGAATTGGTTTTGCCAAACTAGATTGAGGTATGCTTAAGGTTTTCAACTTTTTACTGCAGCAACTAGCCACAACAGAGCAACATCATTTAAAAAGTTACAATTAAAGGCAATTCCCAACAACTTGTAATAGTAGGTGAAAAGTTTGTCTTATCATTTTTATGGACCAGTGTTGGTGCTCTCTGTAGACCACAACCTGATGTCTGTTTGCATTACAAGTTGTTCCATAGTACCAACTTGCCATTAAGAAATTACAGTTTGAGTGAAGCTGCCGTTTGAGCGTGGAGTCTAAAAAAAAAGTTGACTTCTGTAATATTCAATTCAACTCAACTGTTTTTATATAGCACCAAATACAACACAGTCATCTCTAGGTGCTTTTAACAGAGGAAAAAAACCCAACAAATCATATAATCATTGGTATTTCTGTAATTTTTTTTTTTTTTTTTTTTTACAATTCTTGACTATATCAGTGTAGTTGTAAAAAAAAAAATACGATCAATATTAATTTTGCACATTATTTAATGAACAGTGAAACTCTACTTTGTCTTGATAAAAACACACCTGCAATATGTTAAAATAACTTTAAATGTACTTGTTATCACCTGCATTCTCTTTCAGAGATGAGCTGTTTTGCATTAGATGAGGAGAGGTTTCGTCTCTGCTGTCGTCTGCTCCTTCAGCGCTCTGAGCAGCTGAGAGATGGCTGGAGCTGGGATGTGGTTGAAGTGAGGGAATCTCTTTATCATAATTGAAAGAGCCTTTAAAACCTGCTGCAGCCTGGGAGAGTGGTTAAAAACCAGTGTGTGATCCCTCTTCAGGGATCAGAGGAGGGCTACCTGAAGAAGACTGTTTTTAGGTCAGTCACTACCAAGTCAAGCTCAGAGCTCAAACAGGAGCGATCCGACTCAGAGCTGTGCGCTACATGTGGCTGCAGCCTCGAAGCTCAGGAACAGCAAAGAGATCAGGTGAGACGATCATTCATTCATTATTCTCCACATAAACTGTGTATCATTTAACATCAGGAGTTATTGAGTAGAGCTGCTCATTATATCGCAAATTTATTGCGATTACACATTACAAACCACTGATTGGACTGCAATTAATTCTGCTTCCATTCAACATACATCCATGTTCTCTATGTCAATATGTTTGGCCAGTCAGATGGAGCCAGGCTACTCGATTGTCTATGTCTGAGATGATGGTGGAGACAGAGATTGTATGCACTTAATTACTTCGGTGTTTGGTTGTTACAGGGCAGGAGTAACAAGCACAGAAATCAAGAGAAATATAAACCCCGGCTGATGATGAACTCAGACAAGTCATAGCTTCACCTGGAAAGATAATACTCCTCTCCCTGCTACCCCATCTCCATGTACACCTGGATCCAAAATTATGACACCCAATACAATGTTAAATATTTAGTGTCCAGAATATGATCCAGTTCAGTTCAGACAACTTTTTTTTTTTTTACAATATTTCCCACAAGAAGCAATTCATTTGTAGGTTCCCAGTGTGTGCATTTACATTCATATATGCACCTGGTCAAGAAATAAATAGTAATTGAATCATCAGTCTGTCAAGGAATTAAGCATGGGACGTAGGGAAATGTCAGAACAGCAAAATAGAAAACAAATTGGATAAAGCTCATTAGATAATAAAACAAGGCAGTATAAAAACAATAAGAACAATAAAAGAAAAACAAGACAAATAAATGTCCTCTAATTTGGTTTAATGTCATTTAAAAAAGATAGTTCAAAAAGTCATTATAAATGGATGTGGCCTATTTTTTGGAGCATATTAGCTGTGGGACTGAAGGACGCTCTGAAGTACTGATTGTTCTGGATCTCCCTCAAAAATTTAAGCTCTTCTGTCTATCAATCCATTAAAGTTGATGTAAGATGAATGTAATTCTATAATATGTTAAGAGCCTATTTTCTTTTGTATTCTGGATCCAGAATATGCATATTATTAGCAGTTAGTCTCCAAAATGGTATTAAAATCCTTCAACAAGTGTTAAACAAACCAACAACAACTAAAGCAAGTACACACTGAGAGGTAAATTTGCTTTCATATGAAGGTATTGTTGGTGAAAAAGGTTTGAATACCTGTAACAGTGAAAATTGTAGTGTGTGTATTAGTAAATCTAAGGTCACCTACTCCACACCCTCTGTGTACCGTCCAAAAACACAACAGTTAGACATTCACAAATTCTTAATTACACATGTACAAATCCTAATTTGTACATTAAAAAACTTTCACTCACACATTTTTGCATTGTGCAGTTTATTTGGTGCAAAACATATTGGTGCGCCTGACTCAAACAATGTGAATTGTTGACTAAATTTCAGTATGTGCAAATATGAATGTGAACTTGTGCAATAAATGTTCAATGTACGTCAAATAATTTGTCACAAAATATTTGTGTTGTTTGAATACAGATCAATAATTACGACTGCCTACCTTCCCTACAAGTCACAGCTTCAGCAGCAGAGAGAGAAATTGTAGCGACATGTAAGGTAGGATCTATTTTGAGCTGCTGCTGTTAGTTTAATAATATATGTGCTGACTCAGATCCACCGACAGAAACTTCTCCACACCGACATAAATCACTGCTCTGTCACTTGTTGTATCATTTGGTTATTATATCAGTGTCGGCACAACTGTGTGACTTCAACTGCTTTGGTTTGGACCTGGAAACTGAGCTCCACTGAATGTTGTATTATCTCTTTTTTTTCCTCCAGTGTGCTGACTGTTCTTGTGCTGCTCCTGAAGATATCAGAGGACACTCAGAGGATCAAGGTTATGATGATGATGATGGGACCTACTCTGTGCCTGAAAGCAGCAGCCAGGCGCTGCAGTACGAGTACCATGTCCTGTATTCCTGCAGCTACAACACTCCTGTGCTGTACTTCAGAGCCTTCACTTTGGGTTGGTGACACGTGACAGTCAAAAAATTATTGCTTCGAACGGGACAAGTTCCATAGTGCTCATGATCCAAAGTGAAGTAGTCAGGACAGTGTCCTACATCTAGTGGAGGAGAATACATCTCCTGGCACTAAGCTGCAGCACCTCAAGCAATTACAGTGAGGAAGGGTTTAGGTTCACTGCAGTGAGCTGAATACCCAAAATACAGGAAATGATTTCTAGGTATAGTTTCTTCTTGAAGATAATACGAATTTCTTTACATATACTACACCAGTCATGTTTACACACACACACACTGCTCCTCTTTCAAGATCTTGCTTCAGAGTGTGCCTCCTCTGCCTGTCACCCCTTATGTCTGGGTGGCTCTTCCTTTATGGGCAGAAAGGGCATTAAGCACCTGATGGTAATCAGGTGCGCTAGCAGTAAGCAGCTCACATGCAGTGTTATGCTTATCCACTCAAGCTTCATGTGAAATATAGAACATAACGTCAGCATTTTAAATCTTAGTCAGTGTCAATAAGCTCAGTGCATTTATGTCCCATCTTATGTATCATAATTTTTCATAGGCCATCACATGTCAAAGCTGTCATGTTACTCACCCAGGTTAGTGAGATGGCTGTGACTGCATCCTGTCTGTGAGTGCTTTGAAGTTTGTCTCATAGCTACTGATGGCTTACGGACACCGGCTGCTAATGGCGTGTATTGTCAATTTGCGGCAGTTAATGGGCCAGTATCATTTGATCATATTGGTCAATTTAATGAGCCTGTTAGGCTGAAAAATTACAAGGACTGGATCGAGAGAAACGGAGGAAGAGAGGCGCTCGCAAAACTGAACATTAATCAGCTATAATGTATTTGTGTTTTTTATTTGTGTTTTTTTTTCCCGCAACCTACTGGGAATGTTTCAAAGATCGACCAGTCGATCGCGATCGACGAGTTGGTGAACACTGTACTACACGAACATTCGGTCACAAGGGGACAGTCGAAAATACAATGGAAATTTGATCCTTTGCTAATTTTACATTTGTCAGAGTCTTTTGACAGCAAGAGGTTAAATTTATTGCGTCTCACTGGAGTCATTTGAAGCTGATGTATGACTTTGAATTGTAATCCTCTGGCTTTATTGGTAGATAGGCAACCTGAGAAACTATGCCAAACCTCATCCCACTCCTCATCAGAAATGGTAACCCATAGATCAGCTTCACGTAGGAATGTCACACAAGCAGTATACAGGCCACTTGGGGTTGACAGGGCCCTATGAAAGCTAGTAATGAGTTTTGTCAAGTCAGAGTTTTGCAGTATATTTTCCATTGTTGAGAGGGAGAATCCATTAGGGTGTAATTTAGTGATGGACAAAGCTGAGCACCTGTAAATATCAAAAAGATTGATTGTTGATAGAAAATTGACCCCTCCGTGACTCCGGGTCCTCAGTCTTTAGCCATTAGCAACTTGTTACTTTTCTCCAGTGGCTCACATTTAGCCACGAGTGCAGTTAGCCTGTTGTGACATTCCTTGAGTGACGCTTCAACTGCATTGAGGCGTAAGGCAACAGAGTCAATGGTAGACTGTTAAGGGTCCAAAGATGAGCAGGTTTTGGCTCGAAAGGATTCCATTAGCTTAATTACCACTGAAATGGAGCTTCCATCTTCTGCGTTGCTGTCTGGGTGATGATGCGGGGTTAGCTCTCCCACTAGCTTGTTGAGTGGTATCTCCTGTGGCACTCCTAGCTTGACGCTCTTGGCAAGAGTTTCCTTTACCAGACATATTGCAATACATCTCAATTTGTCTGTAGATTAACAATAGCCAACCGAGTGTAAATGACATTTTTACAGTAATTAATTGAAAAATGTGCATGAGCTGGTAAAGACATGGCTACCTTGTCCCCATGGTGCCACGTTCCTGTCATATGTGACGATCACTGCAAGCGTTAGGTCTTCACCTCATAAAGCTTCATAAACAGCAGGTATGAAACACTCATGTTGGGGGCTTAAATAAACCAGTATCATGAAAAGACATTTCTTGAGGCAGGGTGATGACTTCAAACAATTATTTCTATCTGTAATGAGTCATGTTTCTGATTCGTTTTCTTTTCTGGTTCTTCTCTGTCAGAGGGTAAGAGCCTCTCGTTAGAGGAGGTGTGGAGCTCCGTCCATGCTAACTTCAGACTTCGTCTACTGGAAAGTCCTCTGGATACCATCACCCAGCAGGTACAAGCAGCTGCTTCTAGGATTCACCGGTTAACGGTAAACAAGGGCAAGACGCATGCTGTCTGCCATGATTGTTGTTGTTCCCTTATTTCTTTTTACTTCATTTTTAACTCTTTCTTCAGTCATTTTGGATTTATTCTTTTAGGTGTGTTTTCTCCACTCTACCCAATGTTTTTTTTTTTTTTTTTTAGCAAACTATTTATTCTTTCCTAGTGAAATACAATCACGCATATGAATTAAATAGAACTATTGGTTAAGATAATGAAAGAAGTGAACAGTATGAGCAAAAAAAGAACAACAAACAGAACCCTTAAACCTAAAAGAAATAATAAAAAAACTATAAAAAGCAACCAAAAAAGAGAACAAGAATACACTGCATTGCAAAAGTATTTACCTCCCCTTGGCATTTTTTGTGTTTTTCTGCCTCACAACCTGGAGTGAACATGTATTGTTTGAGGATTTCCATCATTGAATTTACAGAAAATGCCCACAGCTTTGAAGATTTATAAATTCTTTTTTCATTGTGAAGCAAACAACAAATAGGACAAAATAACTGAAAAAGTAATTGTGCATAACTGTTCACCCCCTGAAAGTCAATACTTGCAGCAATCACAGCTCCAAGTTGCTTTGGATAAGTCTCTATGAGCTTGCCACATCTTTCCACTGGGATTTTTGCCCATTCCTTCTTGTAAAACTGCTCCAGCTTCTTCAAGTTGGATGATTTGCGCTTTTGAACAGCAATCGTTAAGTCTGACCACAGATTTTCTGTTGGATTGAGGTCTGGCCTTTGACTAGGCCATTCCAACACACTTACATGTTTCTCCTTACACCACTCAAGCGTTGTTTTAGCAGTGTGTTTGAGGTCATTGTCCTGCTGGAAGGTGAACCTCCGCCCTAGCCTCAAATCACGCACAGACTCGTACAGGTTTTGCTCAAGAAAAGGTCTGTATTTAGCACCATTCGCCTTTCCCTCAACTCGGACCAGTTTTCCAGTCCCGCCTGCTGAAAAACATCCCCACAGCATGATGCCACCACCATGTTTCACTGCGGGGATGGTGTCTTTGGGTCATGTGATGTGTTGGGTTTGCACCAGACATAGCATTTTCTTTGATCGCCGAAAAGTTAAATTGTAGTCTCATCAGAGCAGAGTACCTTCCTCCATGCATTTTGGGAGTCTCCCACATGCCTTTTAGAAAACTTAAAATGTGCCATTTTGTTTTTTGCTGAAAGTAATGGCTTTCTTCTGACCACTCTGCCATAAAGTCCAACTGTATGGAGTGTACGGCTTATTGTCGTCCTATGTACATTATCCAGTCTCTGCTGTGGAACTCTGCAGCGTCTCCAGTGTTACCTCAGGTCTCTGTGCTGCCTCTCTGATTAATGCCCTCCTTGTCCAGTCGTCTCTTGGCAGGTTTGTTGTTGTGCCATATTCTTTCCATTTGACTATGATAGATTTGATCGTGTTCTGGGGATTGTCAAAGATTTGGATATTTTTTTATAACCTAACCCTGACTTGTACTTCTGAACTACATTGTCCCTCACTTGCGTGGAGAGTGCCGTGGTCTTCCTGGCAGTGTTCAGTTAATGACGCTTCTTTTTTAGGTGTTGCAGCCTCTGGGGCCTTTCAAAAATGGTGTGTATATGTGCTGACAGATCATGTGACGCTTAGATTGCACACAGGTGGACATCTTTTCACTAATTATGTGACTTCTGAAGGTAATTGGTTGCGCCTGAGCTTTTTATAGGCTTCATAACAAAGGGGGTGAATACATATGCACATGCCAATTTGCAGTTTTTTATTTTTGAAAAATTGTTTTATGTAGATGTTTTTCTCATTTCAATTCACCGACTTAGACTACTGTGTTCTGATCCATCACATAAAATTCAGATTAAAAACACATTGAACTAAATGCTGTAATATAACAAAATTGGTAAAAATCCAATGAGGGTGAATACTTTTGCAAGGCAGTGTAAATGAAATAGTAATAGAAATACATATATATTTGTATGTGTGTGTGTATCAACGTTGAAGATTGAAAATGGTGTTTTTCTTTTCCTTTTTACTCTTAACTAAATTAAATATATATACGAAAGTGAAACCACTAAATGTATAAATCAGACCACTCACAGCCAGACAATATTAGATTGTACAACTGCAATCATTGCAGCCACGTTTAACCCTATTGTTACACAGCAAAAGCATTCCAAACAGTGCTTAGTTGGAAATAAGCAAGGGACCCCTCCTTTTAATAACCTCAATAAGTCTTTTTTATCAGCTATGTTGCTACAATTTCCCAAAGGATATAAATATTTCTATTCTAATCTACTCTACTCAAGGATTTTTATTGTCATACCATCACGTGTCCTGGTAGGAAATGCTGTTCCTGAGGTCCGGTGGACACCAATAGAACCAACCCAATCTCACTCCAAATTGTGTAATACTGGCGGCATTTGTCCACAGCTGAAAAGCTAAAAGAATTCACAAAAAGCGGCAAATGTACAGTATAGTTTATTTTCATCGTATCCATTTGGCTTATGTACATTCATTCAGGTTTCTCACCATGCCTGGGTTTTTTGGTTGTTGCTATGGCATTGCTTACGGATGCCAAGAACGAACCAGAAGAAATCTGATGTTGCTTCACGCCTCTTGTACATTAGTATATTTGACCACACAATTTGAAAAAGTAACAAAAAATATTTGGCCACAAATGTTTTATTTATTAAATAAATCAATCCCTCTTCCTGTCCGCATGCATGTATTGCATTACAACAACATTGAGGCCATAGCTTTAAGAATGTTTTGATTGTATTATAGAAAATAATGTTGTATGAACATAGCAACAATGCACCAACAGCACAATAATAATAATGGGTAATATATAGTGCTGTCAATCGAATAAAAAAACAATTAAAAAATCGATTAATTGATTAAAAAAAGGGCAATTAATTAATTGCCCAATTTTCTGTAATTAATTCAATTCAAATCAGTCTTTTATCTTTATTGTCATTGTACAAGTACAACAAAATGTCTTTCAAGTGTAGAAGGATGGAAAGAAATCCACATGAGGGAAGGGAGGAAGAAAAAAAAGTCAAGATTTCACACTCTTTAATTGCATTTCATAAGTGAGTTGCACTTCAATGGAGTAGAAGTGTGGAGTAAAACACAGGGTGTTGGTGACAGGTGAGAATACAAAAGGCCCTGGTGTTCCCATTGCTAGCACTGATTTTTTTTTTTAGCTCAATATTGTGTTTTGTTTGTGGAAAGGGAGCCCTTGTAGAGTTGAATGTGATTATGGTACATTTGTTAATGAATTGTGAGACCACTTTTCTTGTAGAGTCTTTCCAGCTGGCACCCTTGGCCTTGAGCAGGCATAGATGAGATAAAATCCAGGGGGCAGAATGGGTGAAGGAAACAGTCCTGGTTTTCAGTGGGGCATGCGAGTCCAGCAGGTAATGAAGAACATTATTGTAATGAGAAACCAGCTGGCTGATGGCAGAAGAGGAGTTTATGGTGTGAATATCATCATAGTCTGATCTTAAAGCTGTTACGTTGTTTTTAGTATTGTGCTATGAGATAGGATATGGACAGTGTGAGATTCATGTTAAATGACATTAACATATGGTCAGAGATGGGGAGCTCAATGAGTGAGCCTGAGGAGCAAACCAAATCCATAACATGTCTTTTTGAGTTTTGTTGAGAGGTTGTTGTATTGGTTTAATCCAATTGTCCAGGCATGATGTAAAATCCTTAGTGACGAGGAGGATAGCAAAATGTTTACTATAATAGAGAAGTAATATACGATGGGCACAATGTAAGATAGGCACATTAAACAAAATGTAGTTAAATAAATAAATAAATAAATAAATAGGCATTCAGGCTTGTGACGGGTAATCAAGGGGAGCAGAGCTACAAGGCACCACCAGAGTTCACCAGTCTAACAGCTTCTGTTCCTCAGTCTAGTGGTCCTGCTCTTGATGCTTTACAAACTCCTGCCTAAGGGGACGGGGAAAAAGCTTGAGTGTGTGGGGTGGGCACAGTCCTTCAGGGTGCAGAGAGCCCTCTTTCTGCATCTGCTGTGTAAATGTCCGTGGTTGAAGATAGACTCCTTCCCACAATCCTCTTGGCAGCTTTCACCACAATCTGTAGAGCTTTCTTCTCTCCAGCAGAGTAGCCGCTGTGCCAAATCGTGATGCAAGAGCACTGGGCACTTCACAGCACATCATACAACACCATGCACCATCACCCTACTGCTGGTAGCTCCATTGAGGCCTTGTTTTCTGTGTGTCTGTCAGGAGCATCCCTTGCTGGGTCAGCCTTTCTTCATGCTCCACCCATGTAGGACGAAGGATTTTATGAAGCCTTTGCTGCAGGTGACTTTGGACCAGAACAGGTACGACTTAAGCTGAATCAATTGAACCAGAAATTCAGGATGAACTTGCTGCAGCATGCAACGTTCCTACACCGCATTCCAAATTACTATGCAAATTATGGTTTTCATTGATTTTACAGTGTATTTCAAATGTTATTGAACAAATCTCCCAATTTTAACATAATTTATTTTCAGGAGTAAAAAATTCTAAATTGTGACACACTATAGTCTCACAAAACATTTTATCTCCTTTTAATGCCTATAGTATCCAGTGATGCAGGGGTATTCCTTGCAGCATGAGGTTCATTGTCAAACTTTATAGTTGATTTAACGAATTATGTTTTATTGTTTTGCCGTGACGTTTGGGTTGAAATAGAATAATTCTTTTTGACTTGTTACTATAGAAATGATTATAGTCTTGATCTTGAATTTATGGAAATGAAAACACTCATTGTGGTTTATTTTTTTATTTCAATATATTTTGGGGTGGTTTACTCACTGTACACTTTCTAATCTTGAACCTTTTTGTGTGTGTGCAGGCCAGTGAACTACGTGTTGTCCTGGCTCAGTGTTGTGGGTCCTATGGTGGGCCTTCACGTCCCTCTGCAGTACTGCACTCAGCTGTACCCTGCAGAAAGTGAGCCAGGCTGAGGCTGTGGTGTTCCTCTGAATGCAAGACACAAGGCAGCAGCTCATATACACACACAAGTGTAGTTTGTAGTTCTATTGGTTCTCTTCCTAAGTGCGTGGCGAAAAACATGTGCGTGGTCCTTGGGATCACTTAGCAAATCAAAAGGTTAACAAGGAAGACAAGATCTCAAACACTACACTCT
The DNA here is from genome assembly GCA_900302745.1 of Parablennius parvicornis. Classification (NCBI taxonomy): domain Eukaryota; kingdom Metazoa; phylum Chordata; class Actinopteri; order Blenniiformes; family Blenniidae; genus Parablennius; species Parablennius parvicornis. The sequence goes on from OMNM01048676.1 coordinate 17,132, forward strand.
AGAATGAGATGGGACCATCGCCAGACCGTCCCCATCAAGGACTTTCTGTACCGAACTCTACTGATCACTGTCAGAGTCTCATGTCGACTCTATTGACCTGTCTACCACTCTCTACCTCTCTCTCTCTATCTCCCCTTTCTTCGCCTCTTTCTGTCCTATCTCTTGTTATTTCACCCGACCGGTCAAGACGAATGGCCGCCCTTCCAGAGTCTTGGGTCCGTCCCACGGTTTCTTCCTGAATTTTGGAGTTTAGACAATTTTTCTCCTCATGAGGGAGTTTTTCATGGCCACTGTTGCATTTTGCTTCTGCGTGCTCTGGAGGGGTTCAGCTGGGTTCTGTGCCTTCTCTCTGTGTTAAAGCACTTTGAAATGTCTGCTGATATGATTAAGCGCATTACAAATCAAAGTTGATTGATTGATTGAAACCTTTGAATATAGTTTACTGGGAGGCACACCAGTGACATGCAGAGACCTTTGGAGGGTCAGTTGCTCCAAATACACAAAAGGGCACGTACGAGCAGGTGTATCACTGAGTATTGGACAGTGTCAGAATATTTAATATACAGTGGTATGCAAAAATTTGGGCACCCCTTAGGAAAATCATTGCATCAGTTTGTTGCTTGCTGAGCTGTTGAATCAGAAACCTTTTTTAACATATGCTATACCTTATGGAAACAGAAATATCTCAGTAGTGACATCATTTTTATGTGCATTTAAACAAAAATAGGCATGTGCATCAATTTGGGTGCCCCAAAGAAATAATTCCATTCATAATTAGTAGAGATGCTTTTTGTTGCTCTGCTAATGTCCGTGGCTGTAGGAGGTAGACACCTCCTATAGCCACAGACAAGTCCCTGAAGACTGGCAGGTGGTATTTTGTGGCGTAAACAGCCTGCTTCAGATCAATCCATACATTTTCAATTATGTTAAGGTCTGAGGACTGGGATAGTCATTCCAGAAGATTGTAGCCGTTCTTCTGCATGAATTCCTTGGTGGATTTTGAACTGTGCTTAGGGCCATTGTTTTGCTGAAAAATCCAACCCCGGCGTAGCTTCAACTTTGTGACCAATTCTTGAATATTCTTGTCAAGAATCTGTTGATACTGAGAGGAATTCATGTGGCCCTTAACCTTAACAAGGTTTCCAGTCCCTGTGTTAGCCACACAGCCCCATAACATGATGGACCCTCCACCATATTTCACAGTAGACAATAAGTACTTCTCATGGAATTCAGTGTTTTTTTCTCACTATGCATACCTCCTCTTGTTCTGACCAAATAACTCTATCTTAGTCTCATCTGACCACAGTATTTTTTTCCAAAATGCTTCTGGCTTGTCCAGATGTAATTTTGCAAACCTCATGCGACTCTTCTTGTGACGAACACTCAGGAAAGGCTTTTTGCGCATCACCCTTCCAATGTTTTTCCTGGTTCAAATTACGATGGATTGTGGAACGATGAACAACTGCACCATCAGTAGCCAGATGTTCTTGTAGTTCTCTGGAGGTGGTCTGGCTTGTCAGTGGTCATTCTCACCATCCTTACCTGTGCCTTTCTTTTGGCCTGCCACATTTTTCCGTCACAAGGACTGTTCTTGTAGCCTTCCATTTCTGCACATTTCTGACTGTGGTGGCAGACGGTCCAAACCTTGATAATTTCTTGTACCCTTCTCCTAATTTATGATAATGAATTATCTTAGTTTTGAGGTCAGTGGAGAGATGCTTGATGTCCCCACGTTTCTACACTCTAAAAAAAGAACCTAAAATAAGCACACCTAACAATTACCTCTGTTAAATAGCCTTTGTCATGATTGGTTCTACCTGTCTTTGTAATTGAAGGTCTCACAAGCTAGTCAAAGCAATTTTTTTCTGCAACCTGACAGCTATAAATCCCCACAGGTCTTGAAATCAATGTGATTAAAACGGTGCCCAAACTTTTTCACATACAATTTTTTTTATTTTATGTTTTCAAAATAAAACTGTGTAATGCTACTCAAAGAATTTTGGTCTGGAAAACACTGAAATGTCTACATCTCTGTAGGAAATCAAATCTTCTTGCTGTGATCTTCTTTTATAAAGTTAGAGCCAGTTATCATGAAATCTTAAAGGGGTACCCAAACTTTTGCATACCAATGTATATATGTAAGGTCGGTATGTAGGTAGGTATGGAACCTGAAAGCAATTTTAATTTAAGATGATATATAAAAGAAACAACCATCTGCAAAAATTTTAAGCCAAATATTTTAATTCAATTAGGATTGAGAGCTGTTTCTTTGATTAAAATGTTATTCATTGCCTCACATGTTAGTGCTGCTTGGCTGAGGGGGATTAGGGAAAGATTTTAAATACAAACATTGAACCTGTGAAACAAACACAGGTTGACAATGACTGCCAAAAACCAAACCATCGTCTTA
>OMNM01048676.1:19830-40896 GCA_900302745.1 Parablennius parvicornis
TATAGTAAAGCTGATGGGCTTCATGGTGCATTCAAGACACCTCGGTTCCTTTTTAGGGACCTCAGCTGTAAGGTAAGGCCTCCACAGGAGGCCTAACCTGGAGGGCAGGGACCCTATTGTTTTTACTATGTTTCTAAGTAGTAGTCGTAGTAGTTATTGTTTCTTATTCCAGCACGCCAGGACTCAAACCCAAATTTGACCCCTTAAACACGCTCAAAAGATTACCAAATCAGGACAGGTGCCTAATTTCAGAAAAAGTTATGAATCCTCTTAAAAACTGCATGAAATGGCGGCAACCGTGTTTTGTGACATGTATAAGAACTACATGATTGATTTTGACAGTAAAAAGGTTTTTTTTGTAGTTTATTTTTGATGAGTTTTCCCCTCCCTGATTTGCATATTGTAGACTGCAGGAAGAGAGATCTTGCCAGGCGTGTCGATGCTAACTGTGCCCTCTTTGCTGACTCACAGGAAAAATAAATGTGCAGATCCTGATTCCCATGTCCATTTGTTCCTGAGTGCCTCAACCGAGCTTAAGTCTGCTACAGGCGCTCGCTCAAATTGTGCAAAGGCCCAAATGTGACTGACCAGAAAATAACAAGATGTGGCAATTGTCTTGCTGCCTATCAATTTCCTCATGTAATGGGGTCATCATCAGAACAGTTGCCCCCCTGAGACATTTGTCAGGAACCGCCACTGGAAAGGAGGTTCAACAACTTCCGAGTCTCTTCCTGATCTCTGAGTTGATTTACTCTGAGATGGGAAATACTGGCCGTTTTCCAATTATTAGAATGCCAGTGTGTAATCGCATATGTCATGAGGAACTATTTGCAGTGTCTCTACGGAAGTATGGAAATGCAAATACGCCAGAACGCATCAAGGTTAATAGAGAATTGGAACACGAGCGTACTTGATGACGTGGTGGCTCTTATGGCTGGATGATTGACCTTGAAGCGGTGGAGCACTGAGGGAACCTGAGGAAGAAGAGTAGGAGGACCCAGTTGCCTCTCTGGTTCGGTAGGTGGCTGATTTGTTCATGACATAGGATGATCAAAAATTTAGAACATTATAGTTTGTACATTTTCTGTCACATACATGCTGTGTATAGTACAGTGTATAGTAGTGTTACTATTACTTCTAGCCTCTCATACAGCCTTTATATTACTCTTCATCTCATTGGAGCTCAGTAACAATAAAAGCACCAATGTCCTACCAGTGCCCACCTGAGAAGTCCTGCGGTGGCATCATGCTGCATCACATGACTCCAGACTTCCCTGCTTTTCCTTTGATGCTGCACAGTCTTCCCAACATGTGTTTTGTGCCTACACTCAGTCAACGTATGCATCTTCAGTCTCTGCTGTTGTCACTGGAAATGTCTAATGAAATACAGGCCGGAACTAAGGAGCAGTCCTGGACAACCAAGGCTTACAGCTAGCCATTTCTGTGATCCTTGCACAGGAAGTGCAGAGGAGGAGTCTGCTGCCGCAGCACTGGCTGCTCGTAATATCGGGGTCCGCTCAACAAACTGCCACCATGATGCATGGCCTGCAGGTGGACTTGGAGGTGCTGGCAAACTGTGCTGAGCTGATGAGGGTCAACGTACTCCCAATGGGATTCATCGTTCGACCGGAGACATCATATCTTGGAGCAAGTCCAGATGGCAGGTTGTATGACCCATCAGAATCGCCCCCATTTGGACTGGCTGAGGTAAAACTCTGTAGAAAAAATGATGAGTCCCAGGTTGCTAACCTCAAGGTTCAGGATGGCCTCGCAAGTCTAAGGCGTTCACACGCGTACTACTGGCACGTAGAGGGTCAGCTGGCAATCACCAGATTGGAATGGTGCCACACTGACAGGCTTACAACAATAACTGTTGAGCAAGTGTGGCGTGGTGAATCTTTCATTGACCTGATGAAATCAAAACTGGACATGATTTACCACAACTTCATCAATGTATTTATTTCAATGCTGCAATATTTATAACAAAATATATAACTGACCCTTTTGTCCATTCCTGTTTTTAACATTAAATCTCAAGTTGTGTGCATCACTGTAAATAGTGCTAATTTAATTCAAGTGAAGCTGCATGATTTTAAAAAAATCTATTTGTGATTTTCTTTCAACTGCTGTTTTGTAACTTGTTTTAAATGCTTTTGGTAAAGGTTACAACTACAGGGTACCATACATTAAAATCTGATGGATGTGTCTTTTGTAAAGAATGTTGTACTACCTAAATATTTTGCAACCATTTCTGTTTTGATTTAGTGGATATTCATTTGCAGTGTAATCAACTATAAATTTTCAAAATGTAAACTTAAACACGTTTTCAGAATGTTTTGTTTTTACAACAACTTGTTTACTCGTTTCCCTTGCAATTCAATCAGTCCATAAATTAAAAGGATAAAAAAAACATTACAGTATTTTGCTGAAGTGTGATTTCATTTCAGAATACATTTAAAAGAATAAGGACTCTTAAAACATTTACAGAACTAATAACACTAACTATTTACATAAATGATTGATGTAGTCTTTCAAACAAAATGGGCCCTGATAAGTTGCCAAAACACAGTTTGCAGTTGTGCGAGATCTGTTTTGATAGTTCCTATTAAAGTTAGGGGCATAGGAGAATCCCAGATTGACTCTGCCAATTGCTCGTGCCACAATGATCCGCAGACGTGCAATGGATTGGGTCTCGTCTGTCTCTTTCTTGCTGAACTGACCAAGGTGACAAAAAGGTGGTACAGTGATCCCTGCAGTTTACGACCCCTCGATTTTACGACTCCCCACTGTTAACGACTGTTCTTCCTAGCATCGATCGTTTTCCCATTATAAGACACCTATATTTTACGACTCCCTCACTAACGCGACCAATGACCCTTCGATCGGGCGTATAATCCATCGGTTCGGTAAAAATTTTACAACCACAAAACTTTCATTTCCATCCATTGTTTACATCGATGGCGGGCGACAATGGGGGAATCCGGACTGGTTCTGAATCGCAGCAAGCAAGCTAGCTTTTTGCGTGCTCGGAGGGCGCATTGACAAATGACACGTTGGGACAGACCGGAAGCACGCAAGCCCAGCATGCACCTTGACATCTAGGAGGAAAAAAAAGCACAGAATAGGAAAGAGGTGATCCCCCCCGCGACATCAGACAGAGCTGTCATCCCTTAGACATTTAAAGCAAACAGCTGCCACGGACGCTGCATTTTGAACAAATTATTGTACAATAAAATGTACATGTAATGTTGTTATATTTTAATTACAATTTACAAATAGTACATACAAACAGTAGTCACACATTTAAAAAGTACCATCTCAAATAAAGACATTAAAATACACATTTCTTAAACATTTGTTTTGTTTAAGAAAAAGTTAATTATATACATTGCAAAATTGTAGAATTTTTTTATGTTCATTGTCCCAACTGAGTCAAATATTTTTGGTTAAAATATTTTGTAAAACATTGGAGAAAACTGTTTTTCGTGTTATTTGTTAAAAAAAAAAATTGTTAAAAATGTTTTGTGGACTCTATAAAATGTATGCTTTATAATTGTATGCTTAATGGCTGTGCCATCTGGAAGACAAATAATGGAAACGAGATTTATATTAATTAGACTTTTAAAATCTACTTTAATTAATTCAGTAAGATTAGTTTCAGTAGTATGTGTTGATCCAGCAAGGCTGGATTTTATTTGCTTGACCAATGTAGAGTGAATTACATTGTCATTAATTTAATGAACAAAGAAATAATGTTTAGACTCTATGAAAGACCAATCTATTGAACATAAGTATCTAAATCATGTTGAATCAACAAATATACATGTTGTTTATATACCATAATTCAATGGGACTCAATCTACTTGATCTGAATAGATGAAAATGTGTGCTCTGATTAAATTAAGTTATCTCATCCAAGTGCATCACAAAAGATCTCAGTCCTGGCCAAATCTAAGGATCTGTTAGATAAGAAATAACTTCAAATTCTTTACAATTCACGGGTGCTAACTTATTGAATGTATGGTGCGGAGGTCTGGGGAAACACTTACCTAAATTAATTACAAAGAGTTATTATTTTACAAAAAAAGAGCAATAAGAATTGTACACAATGTTGGCTATTTTGATCAAACCAATTCACTGCTGTTACTGTCAAAAACTTTCAAATTGACTGACCTTATGGTGTTCAAAGCTATCTGAATACTATCTGAAGCAATAAATAGCTTACAGCTGGGCAGCATTCAGAAAATGTTCAATGAGAGAGAAAATAGTTACAACTTACAGTGAAAATGACACCACCCTGAAAAGCATCAACATTCACAGTGGAAAATTATTGATTAAATTATGTATAGATATTAATCAATTATCCAACTTAATGTAGTTTAAAATATATAAAGTACTGATTCTGGCAAGGTGCAATGTCTTGCCATAAGAGCAAGGCCTTGTGGGCCATGGTGTTGCTTTGTTCATTGGTGGACGACTACTCGACTACTCGAGGGTAGATCCCATAATGACACACTGCTTAAATATAATACCCTCCAATTAACATTGGATGACTTGTGTAGACCTTTAGCTGATTATTTTTCTTCAGAAGGTATCTATACTTCCATTGATACAAATATGGCAGGGCTTCAGTTTATCATAGTCAATTTGCCTAATTAAATTTGGTCCTTTTGATATGTTGTTTCTCTGTCTGAGATTCCTTGTGTATCTTCATGAAGAACAATGAAAGAAATACAAAGGAAAATGACAAACAAAATATACAAGTGATGATTTGCAAATCATTTGTTTATTTGGTTTCTGTTCTGGCTGCATGTATCTTGACCACAAAGAACTCGGAACAAGATTATGATATTCAGATATGCAACACTGGATGGGTTAATCTTAGCCTGCTAGAATCAGCCTGCTGTTTAAACTTTAACTAAATTACTTCATGAATCCCCTGGGGAAAATTCAGTTTTTCCACACCTACCTATACTATTTCTAGGAAATGGCGGCGCAAACATATTGTGTTGGGGCGCTGACGGGGGTCAAGGTACCCACAGTGGTGATCCGTCAACTTGTGGAACTCCGGATCCCAAGTCTGCTTTTTTAACCTCTAGGCCACCATGACCACTGTTCCAGTTAGTAACTTCAGCAGCAGGTTTTAACACTAAATCGTGTCACTTTCACAGAGTCCACATGACGTGATGCTTATATTAGTTTTGGTACTCCTATTCTATTCTATTCTATTCTATTCTATTCTATTCTGATAGACAATCCAAAAGACAGGAAATTCCCTACAAAAACCTTTCAAGATCTCTTGTTTTCTTCATATTTGATAAGTCCAGTGAATTTAGGAGTAACTGTATGTCAATTACACCACACATTTGTAAAATAACAGGATGGACACATATTCTCAGTGTGCCTTGAGTTCTTCTTGACTATTGTTTTTTGTTAACTACCCTCTTTATTCACCAGTTGTGTGGACTTTCTTTCCTTGTATGTAACTATTTTAATGGAAAAACGTGTCAGAGGAAGAAAAAGACCATGTTGAAAACATGGATATCGGCTTCTCTGTAAAAGTACCTTGAAATGACTGTGATGTCTTTGGTGCTATAATAATAAAAGTTAATTGAATTGCTTGATCTGTGTTAAATGAATGGCAAAATCTGTTTTTAGTGTAAAATCAAAATTTTTCTGGCTAAAAATATCAACTATAAGATTGTTTTTGTTTTTTGTGGTTGCTTTTACTGTTGCACCGCACAATCCTGGAGGTTGTAAGAAAACCACCATTCACAAGCATTTCTCTTACCTGATCATGGTAAGCCTAATTTGTTTCTTTGTAAACCCAATCATTTCAAAACCATCTACAGATCAGATCCTTCACAAGGTCAGGGCTAAGCATCAGATAAGTGTGCAGTGGAAGCCACTGGTGGAACTGATGAATCATAAAGAATGTTAAGGAAGGAATAGTCTGAATCAGTCTTGTGATCCATGTCCTGCAAAAAAAATAGGAATATTTCAAGCATATTGACAAAGCAAAGCAAGGTGTATTGTTTACACATAAAGTTTGCTGATATTTGCCTCGCTGTTAGAAAGGTCCAGCTCAGTGTTCTGCTCATCATTCGGTCGTGCACACTGGTTCCTGAGACAAGAACACAAATTGTAGTCAGCAACAAAAAATAGTTGTGTTTGTTGTGATGAATTGCATTATGTTTAGTTAATCTGCTGTACATTTTAGTCAACCTCCAAATCAACAGGAAGATCAGAATGAAGATGACAATGGCAAGCAGAGCCAGGCTGACTGTGAGTCCGATGGGCATCACATCTGCAGACAGACAGAACGACAATGAGTACAGCTCACATCAACATTTTGGTTTGTTGGCATATAATGGTTGGCTGTGGCTCGGTTGGTAGAGTGGTCAACTCCCAATTGGAAGGTTACAGGTTCATTCCCCATCACCACATGTCGAAGTGTCCTTGAACAAGACACCAAATTGTTCCCAGTGGATGGCGATTTACATGTCAACCATGCAAGGCCTGTGACTGTACCAAAAACTGTTGACTAATTGCTTACAGAGAAAAAAATAGCTAATGAAAACATTGATTGTGTATTACTTGATAGAAGTATATGGGAAGATTCTTACTGTTATCAGAAGGGGGACCAGGAGGCTCAGAGAGGCAGCTGTGGGGAGCGATAGTAATATCATCAAGTGCAACGTCTCCATCCGTGTCCATGCCCCTCTGATACACAAACACAAACTATGGCAAAGGAGAGCAAAGAGTGAAAAAATCAAATATAGCAAACAAGACAATTTTGTAAACTCAAAGCAAGCAGTGTTATTGTCCTCAAATGTTGCAAACATTAACATGTTGGCTCAGAGTGAGAGGTTGTGAAAATGTCTGAATAACTACTCAAGAAGTCCTTAATTGATTGAAAATGCTGCAGCGAGAGTCCTAACATGAACCAGCAGGAGCCATCACATTACTCCAACTCTGGCTTCTCTTCATTGTCTCCCTATTAAACCTACTATATAATTTAAGTCCTTCTTGTAACCTATGAAGCTTTTAAGAACCAGGCTCCACCATATCCTAAAGAGCTCTTCATCCCATTTTACCCAGAAGAACACTTGATTCTCAGAGTGCAGCTTACTGGAGGTTCCTAGGTTTTCTAAAGGTAGAATTGTGGGCAGAGCTTTCAGTTCTCAGGCTGCTCATGTGGAACCAACTTCCAATTTAGTTAGGGTGGCCGACACAGTCTCTACTTTTAAGTTTAGATTTAAGGCTTTTCTGTGTAATAAAGCTTTAAGTTAGGGCTGCTTCAGGATACGTTCAACCATTTTCTAATCAAGCTACTTTAGGTTTAGACTGCTATGACACTTCTAATGAGCGATTTTCATCTGTCACTCTTTCTCTGTGCCTTCCAGCAGGATCTATAACAGTGGAATCGAAAGTTTGTGGTCTGAGCTTCATCAGCTCTGTAGCGAGAGGATTTATATAATCTGTTGCATGTCACCCCCTATTTTCAATCCTAGAAGGATACAAACCCTGGTTTGAATCTCTATAGAAAATATTTACATGACAGAAATTGCTACAGGAGTGGCAAATTCTACAGTTTGGTACACCCTGAGCAAGAAAGGAAGTAGTAACACAAAAAGTCCTGGATGTCCATTGAAGGCAACAGTGGTGGATGATGCAGAATCGTGTCCATTGTGAAGAGAAACCCCTCTCCAGTAGGTAGCTGTGTATATCAACATCCAGGTCGACCATAAAGAGAAGACTGTACAAAGGGGTACAGGGGTTTGACTGCAAATTGCAAGCCACTCATGAGCCCCAAGAACAGAAAGGCTATGTTGGACTTTGTTTAAAAAATAAATAAATGAATATAATCTAAAAACCCCAGCATAGTTTGGGATGTTTTTAGAGACAGATCAACTCCTATCTGAATGGTGGCAAGAAAAAAGTTGGAGAAAGTGAGGAGCAGCTCATGAAAGCATGCCACATCTTTAAAACTGTTTGATGGCTCGGCTGCCAGTGGGACTGGCCATTTGTGTTTATTGAGGGTGGCCACTTCTAACACAGAACTGAAGCAGCAGAATTAATTCTGAGGTATTCAGAGACACACTGTCTGCTGAAATCCAGCCATGGATTTCGCAGTGTTTCATAATACAGTTAGACAATGACGATACATACAACCAAAAGCAACCAAAACCTTTTGAGTCCCTAAAATGAAGAGATTGTGTTTAACAAATACTTTATTTTCTTGCATCTTTATGCAAAGCTTTTGCTCAACCCAGTTCATTAAAGCTGAAATTGTGCACTTAAACTGGATTTGAATTGTTTCAATTAAAATTAATTTATTGTGGTAACAAGCTGAAAACTAGAAAAGCACTTGGAGAACGCAGACCTCAGCCAAGAAACTCATTTTCCCAATATTTTAATGTGAAACAAAAATAATAGTCTTACTATATTTATTTGACCTATTTTATTTTTCACTATTAGATGTGATACATGTTCTAACATGCTGATGTCACTCACTCTCCCTCTTATTACTAGATTTTGTGACCGATAATGATAGCTGATGTCAGTTCTCTTAACTTCCATAATCCTATACCAGCTTATGTACATTGGTATAAAAACCCTGCCATTTTTAATACAGTTCCCCACATATTGTGTTTTTCACCAAAAACAAGTACTCCTACATTTATATTATGTACTTTGTTGGATTACTTGACCATAAAAACATACACTTAGCAACTGAAATCATAATATCATATTTAGTTTAATAGTTATTCACGAAAATCGAAATTTGTGTAATGGCGGCTTTCTTCTGGATCGAGCTCCATAAGTATTGATACATGAAATCCGTTGACATACTTCTTTTATAGCAGACTGTCAGCTACAATTTCGTGTTAGATGCATGTCTGTTCCATCATTTGTTACCTTACAGTGTTGAAAATTCCGATGACCCCTTACTTTTTTCATGTTCTGGATTGCAGTATCCAGAATATTGCCAGGATCTGGATCACACATTGACATATTGTAGAAACTTTTATGTCCATGTCATTTTTTTTTTGCCAAGCAACCTGGCCATTTATCCTGGAATTATATCGACATATGGTGAAAATGGCCCAATCTCACAATGGTAAATAATTCTTTAAATAATTCCTAGACCCAGACAGTGATCCCGATCACCTTCCAAAATTTAATCACTTGTTACTTGTCCGATTTCGGAAAAAATTTCGCCCATAACTTTTTGAGTTAGGTTGCTAACAGACAAACAGACAAACAAACGCGACTGAAAACATAACCTTCTTGGCAGAGGTAATTATAAAAACTCTGTTCAAACATTCATGGATTGAACTGTATACATAAAATAAAATTGAATTGAATGGACTACATTCTGTTAAAGTTTTTATCAAACACTTTGTCTTAGATATGAACACTATTTTGTTGAAGCAGCTTTCGAAGTTTGCATTTATTGATTACCTCCACCAAGGAGGTTATGTTTTTGGTCATGTTTGTTGTCTGTTTGTCTCACTGTTAGCAGGATCACGCAAAAACTCCTGACGGGATCTTCCTAAAAAAAATTCAGAAGATGTGTCTTGACCCAAATAAGCTTCCATTAGATTTTGAGAGTGATCCAGATAACTATCTGGATACAAAAAAATTAAAATATCAAAGATCTTGTTTTTCCCCTTTACTTATCATTGAGCCGTTTTCAAAATATCATATCTCTCCAAGATCATATCTGATTGACTTGTAAAAATTCAGTGATCTGTAGAATGTTCATATCCAGTAGGGTGCAACATTTTATCTGGATCAGATCCAGAATAAGGACAAGAAACATCCTGGAAGTTAACATTGGAAACCCCATTTACGAATTTCAAAAATACTAACTGATTTTGTTTCGAGTCTATTGAAATTTGACATGTATATTTGGAGGATCATTGCCCTGAATTGTGCTAAATTTCGCCTGGATCTGATCCACGGTATGGCGGCACTTTGATGTCAGGAAATTTTAACATTGAAAATGAGATTTGTCGGAGGTTCGTGCTCTCTGAGTGCTTTTCTAGTTGAAAATGTATTGCATACTACGTATTGCTGCAATTCCTTGGGAATTCTTTAACCCTTTAGGAATTGTAAGAACATTGCTGAGCAATGCTCATGAGCTTTTCCCTCTGTCTCGAGCTATGCATTTTATTTATTTTTTGACTGGAGAAAACAGTAGAATCAACCACAACATGATAAGTTGGCACAACCTAAACCTCAAATCAGTAACATGCAAATGAAATTGATCTGCAGCTGGAAAATGTGTTACTATCAAACTTAATTAAAAAATATATGTAATATTTATATTGATTTTCATGATATTTCTGTGTTATCTTTTGTAGCAGATTTATTTTTGTAGGAAATTATTATTTTTTATAAGTGGGAAATTAATCCTTATGAATGACGTCTTAAAGTTACCCAGAATGGCTCGTTATGTGTAATATCCACACTGCCATGATGCCAATTCTTCCCTTTACTTGATGCTTCAATCCACTTCAGCTCTCCTTTTTCAGAACCTGCAGCTTGCATTTTCCTGTAAGACATAACCTGACTGATTCAAACTGGACTGCATATGTGCGAATATCCCCAGGCAGCAATGCTTCTGTACCTGTCATTTATGTTGACCTGTAGCGTCCCCACATGGTCCCCATACATGAGGTACCAGAAGGTTAGACAGTATCCTTGGGTGGACGACTGGTAAACATCACTGATCAGAAGGGACTCTTCTCCCCACTGGCCCACCAAGCTGTCCACATAAATGTAGTAACCTGAGGTAACATGGAAAAATCACACAAAATATTGGTAGTCAGTGTTATCACGTTTATATTAAAAACCAAATACAATGTGTTGCTTCAAACATGGACACTGCCGAAGTTGCAATCTTGTACATAAGTCAGATGCTTACTTAGATCAGTTCTGAAGGAAAGAATCTACCTCAATCAAAAACATAAAGTTTTACATTTTTATTAGTTTGGAATAAATCAATAAAATTCTTAATGAATAAATCTTTATATCAATACATAACCGGATAAAACAGCTTGAAGATTCACAATAAATTACTTGGTGAAAGGGTTTTACTTTATTTACAAGTTCATATCTTCACTAGAACAATTTCCCTGCCCTTAATATAATCGTCACTTTTGCTCAAATCACACAATGCCATTCTCACAAGGTTGGACGCTGAGGTCTTTTTATAGGTTGAGCACAGCAATAGCTGTAGTGAAATGAATATTTATATTTTGTCTCATTTTTTATGTCCTGTCTATCCAACTTCTACGTAGACAGCTTTATATGGGACCGGAGCAACAGAGCCTTTTCTATGGGGGTATTACTGCAGCAAAACTATTTGTCAATGCGTATGGAGAGTTGTCTGTCTCAATCTGTCTGTCTGAAGTGAGAGTTGTCAATATGTAAAAGAATTTGTCAAGGTGAACCTGAATCTGCAAAGGTTGTCTCAAAAGTTGTCTGTCTATAATAGGTTTTCAAATGTATAAAAAAAAGACTAATCTCTATAAAAATGTGTATATGTAATAAGATTTGTCAATGTGTACGAAGAGTTGTCAATATATACAAAGATATTCTAAGTTGAAAAGTCTACTCATTCGAATACAAGTGCTGAAAATACAGACAACTCATGAGTTACGAGATGAGTTGCTTCACAATAGGCTGGTTCTGTACAATTGACTTTTGCCACACTTGTACATTCTGAAGGATTCAAAGCTGTAAAGCCATTTTGCTGCCCTGAGCGACATTGGGGACGGGGTGCAGACAACCATGGAATCCCGACCGTATGCTACAAATACATACTAATGATTTTGCACTTTTTATAATTAGTGAGATACGAAGCATATTGAATTCACGTGAAAAAAATGGCTGTTTTTCTGAATGTATGAGATGCTGTTTTCTGAAAAAAAAAAAAAAAATTACTGTTTTTCTGAATTCATGAGATACTGTTATCTGAAAAAATATAAATTAGCTCTTAATCCAGGCAGGATTAACGGCAGGATTAGACTTATCTGTTTGCAGAATTATCAGTATCTGATAATTAATAACATTCTTTAATCATAATTAATCATTATCGGCTTCCAAACAACCTATAAAGTTGATTACTAAATATCGATGCACCGATGTGAGCCCAGTGTTCCCAACAATACCTACAGCGAAACTGTGTGCGTCATTGATCACTCTCATTTATTCTGGTGAAGCTCACAGCAGGGTATAGCTTGTCCTTACCATGTGATGAGTTGGTGGTGTGGTCTATGCTGGGTCCGCTGGTGGGGTTGGTGGAGGCTCCTCTGCTGCGGAGCCAGTCTCCCTGGTCACCCCCTCCATCCAAGTTGATCCAGCTGCACATGTTGGTCTCAAAGTCACAAAAGTCACGAGGGGGACACTGGATATCTGTCAGCAACAGGTCATCGAATGCCATTCCTCCCCCCCGTGAGGGAGCAGCTTTCACCCCTTCCACTACTATCTGAAACAGATAGCAGAAATTCGTGGTCATCATTTAAAGTCTCATATAATATTATATTAAATACAATGTATGGAATTCTTCAGATGTTTCACTTTTTAGTACTATGAAGGACATTGAATCAGTCACATGGATGTTTTTGTGCCGTGTTATATTTCATACAATAGATTATGGAATTGTCAGATTCAGTAATATTTTGGCTAAAATTTAAAGTTTATGGGAAATTAAAGCTGTAAGCAGCCTTGGTCAGGACCTCGGGCTCTGGCCTCTGGCCCGTCAGGGTCAGCCCAATCATGGTGTCGCAGAGAGGTAATTAAGCCCTGATAGGATTCAGGTGTGCTGCATCACCTCTCTGCCAATAAAGGGGGAGCCGCCCAGACGCAGGAGACAGACACATGCAGACTGTGGTGTGAGTTTTGAGTTGGAGTTTTGTTATTTGATTAATAAAATAATGGTTCTTGGACATTCGATCTCTGCGGGTTACCCCGGGGGTGGCACGCACTACTGCCATACTGGCTCCCAGTTGGAAACTTCGCAGAGTGTGGCGGAGCACACCGAAAGCAGTGGCTCCACAGAAGACAGCAGTGGAGGACTTGGGGAGGTTACTTGGAAAATTCGTCCCCCTGCAGCAGGAAGAAGAAGCAGCAAGCAGACCTCCTTGATGCGCTGCTGTTCCGTTGGGGGAGCTCGCCAGAGGACTGCTCCTGTGCTGGCCGAGCCAGCGGTGCCGACCTGCTCCCCAGAAGAGGAGGAGGAGGTGTGAGCACAGAGCGTAACGGCGCCGCGGAGGATGAAGAGAGCCAGAAGATTCTGGGCCTGGCACCAGTCTCAACTCCGTGGAGGAAGGCGGGGCCGTGACCGGACGGCGTGGAGGCGGTCCCCGCACACACTGGCGCAGACTGCAGCTACTGATTCGTGGAGGCCAGCCAGAGGTCGATGATGAGGGCCTCGTCCAGCCAGCCAGGGAATGGCGACGAGGGCCGGGTCCAGAACGAGGGCCGCAGGTTAAGTGGTCATTTTGATTTACAGCTCCTCCAAGGTGAGTGTGAATTAATTTGATAACAGTTTGATCACACATGTGACATTTGGAGTGGATCAGAGCATGTATGGGCTATGTTGAGTGTGTGTGTTAATGTTGTTACTGTGCAATGTGCGAGTGCGACTGTGAGCATGCTAACTGGCTAGTGTGCTAGCTCACAATGCTAACTCCTATTAGAATGCTAAGTGGCGAGCACACTAGCTTGCAATGCTACTTTGCGATGCTGCCTTGCAATGTTAACGTGTGTCTGTCTGTGTGTTTCCGTAGAGACGGAGCACTTGACAGTGACTCAGCACCTGTCACTGAGGGGCAGAGCTGCAGTACAAAGCAGCATCGCCATGCAATGTGCTCCAGTGTGAGAACTGTAAGATGTCGTTGAAATTTTTTTCCCCGTGAGTGTCAGAGGAAGCTCCTGGTCTTACAGTGAGCTTCTCTAGTCCTGAAACTCTTATGTCTCCCCGTGATGAGTTGAGAAAAATGTTTCAACTTTGGATTTCACCGTGAAAATGTCTCCCAAAATTACATTGGAGTCTATGTGAGGAAATTGTGCACTTGCTGCAAACTACTGCATTTTTTTTTTTATAGATAGAACCGTATAAGTGACAGAAAAAAGTGGCCCCTTATTAGAAGCACAAGGCTTATAGCTGTGTTGTGATGTGACAAACAGGGAGAAATGTGGCAATGGCGACGAGAAAGAGAGACGTTATCCTTTTTTGAAACTCGACACCTTCTCGCACTCTAACGAAGTTCTCCTCACTCTAACTTTCCACATACACACCCATGTTAAACTCCAAAATTGGCTGATGGTGACCAATTTAGTGTTTCTAGGTGGCAACAGAGAGCACATTTTAGCACTCTGGGGGTTTATTTTTATATTTTCTTAAATGATAACGAAGAAGAAACATTGGAAGGCCAGGACCCTATTGTAACCTTGCTCCCTAAAAATTGAATTTGTGTAAAATGTGCATAATAATAGAAGTCTTTAAAAAAAAAAAAAAAAAAAGTCCATGTTAAACCGAATGTAATTATAAAGACAAATGCCTCAAACTACCATTTATGATTATGGTCCAAAAACATGCTCATTTTGAATTTCATGTCAGCAATACACAGAAAGAACATGATAATGGAGGCATCTCAACTCTGCCAGTTTAGTTCATCTGAAAAATCGCACAACTAAATAGTTTAAAGAGGAACGTGAATGTAACCTCACTGAGTATCTCATAAAAGACTACAGCCAATAACTAAAATAATTTTCAGACACTTCCACAGTATTTTCAAAAGAAGAACTGTTGCCACAGTGCTAAACATGATGCTGTCTCTGTTTTTTAATATTTTGCTACAGTGAATCTCAAATTATAGTATGTTTTACAAAAGTTACAAATCATTTTGCATATTCAACATTTTACATTTGGTTAGATTAGATTCCCCCGCCCCCCCAAAATCAGTTCTCATGCTCGTGCATTTATTAAAATATTTACTAAATGTGTTTTTGGACTTAAATATCTTAATTCATTTCAACTATGATTTCTGTTTTTTTAGGGGACAGCAAAAATTCACATTTTACACATATTAACATTTTACACAAATTCTTTTATCATGTTTAATTGTCATACTTTTTATTTCCAGATAGTTACCTGAAAAATGGAAACATGTTAGCAATTTGAAAGAAATGAATGTGACTTACTCTGTAAGGCTGAATCTGAGGGTGAAGTGCTGCCTGAGCAAACCTCCACTGTTGGCCCTGGCCACCCGTCTGTGAGAAAATCTGAGTTTTCGTCCCTTCTTCACTTTGCTGGTAAACATTCAGACTCCCTACATCAGTGCCACCGATGTGGTACCACAGCTGCACACAAGACTTGCTGCCTAAATGAAGAAAAACCAGAACATGAGAAGATGACTTGATCAGCACTTCAAATGATACAATCACATGAGTAGTGACGGTGACCATATTTGGCAACTCCCTCATCCCTTCTCAATTCTTCCAAATATACATTAGTAAGTTAGATATGATCACTGAATAAGTGATTAGATATTCTACCAGTGGTTCTCAATCTTGTTTGGACTGTCACCCTATTTTGACTTCACAAATTTCTCCAGAGACATTTTCATTCAAGAATTAGTTTCCGATCATGTTTGTTACACTGTGCTACAAATACAGAGTAGCCAGGAATAGTGCACAGTGACAATTTTATTTTATCTTATAGGGATATAGGCATTATTTACAAGGTTGAACATTTTTTTCTGAACAAATAAACTCTCATATAAGGAATTATGGAAAAAAGGCTACTTCAGCATAATAAACGAGTAACAGTGAAGATTTGAAAGAATTAAAGTGTCCCTGTTTTTCTGTTTCAGGTGTTTCAATTTGTTATTGTTATGCCCTGCACCTAAGCCGCCACACAGAGGCACTGTTGCTCTGTTTTTGGTGCCTTTCTATTCTCTCCAGGTAGACGTGCCAAGGCTGGGACAATCGACTGATGCACTTCACCTAAGGTGGCAAGTAGATTCACTTACCAATTGATGACCCACACTATTCATCCAGCCAACGGATTGTACTTGATGCTGAACCCGACATGAAAAGACACATCAGCTCTTGGGCCTTAAACTGTCTAAACCCTGGACCCACTCTGCACCTGGACTGACCTACCCAGCCACAACCTCTTTCGCTACATAGCCCTTGCCGCATGCCTGCAAAACCGCTACCTCCCTCCTGGATTCTTGTTCAGATGTTCATACCCCTTTCTGACTTCCAAACAACAGCTAAGCTCTCTGCTCACCTCAGACTGGTCAGCTAACCTCTAAATGACTTCACTTTAAAACACAGTTCAGGCTCAGTCTGCGCTCCATAACAGTTATGCCTTTTACATAATATATCTTCTCTCTCAACTCACCACATTTAATGGAATCATTGAACATGCACATCTTCCTGCAGCAGGATTACTATTGCAACAACGCATCATCAATACTGTTAAGGCCAAAAAAAGGCCCCAAAAAAAATGACGTCATTTTGTTTGGCCAGCTCCTTCTGGTCGATCAAAAAAGAAAGTTCAGCAGTTATGTGTGCTGCACATGCGTGTTCCAGCTTGCTAATGACTGTCAGTCATTATTTTAATTAATTTATCATGTAGTGTTGCTACTTTATGAGCCCTGTAGCTCGTTTACATGTCGGCAGTCGGGCTTCCGATATGTAAACGCACCACTCACCACTCGCCGTCAGTTCCTGCAGTAAAACTGGACCAACATGGCGGCTCGGACAAACACTTTCTAATCCATTAATGAAACATTTCAGAGAAATGTGTTTCTAAAAACATTGGATGCGAGAAATAGGCTGTGCAGTTGAAAAGTTAAGATGTTGCTTCATAGATGTGTGGCTGCTGTGAGGGGGCGTGGCCTGCGAGTTTGGCAGCTTCTCCTTGGAGTATGAACAGTCCTGCCGAACAAACGTTAACGTCACTGCCGAACTTCTTATGGCTTCAAAATGGGAGTATGAATGGGCCTTAAAACTAACCTGTCTTATGAGCTCCCAGCTCACATTTCCTATTAGTGGTTGAACCATCTAACACTTAGTGAATTGTGCTTCACAATGATAGGAAGAGCCGACATCGATGGATCAAAAAGCAACGTTGCCATGAAATAACAAGCCAGTTATACCAGGAGCATCTGATCTCTGATATAGCATCCAGTTAGTAATGGCACTTTGACTTCATACACACGAGGGCACTAAATCTAGCTTCACACAAGAATGTGCTACCATTTAATTTCGAGCACACAGTGAGGTCTCTGGCCACTCTTCTCTTGCTCCAAACCAGAATTCCTCCAATGCGACTCGTGAATGTAATCCCTGATGGGTTTTGTCATATGACAGCTGTTAGCAGCAGTGGCAGGCAGGTCCATCACACTGAAATCAATCCCTCATCCAGTCAAAGTTGTATAAGTTTCGTAAGTAGTAAGGTGCTCTTCCAGGTGTTTCAGGCAGCTGCACATGTCCTTTGTGGATCACTTATCAAGGCTATTGCCTTTTAAAAACTGATGCATCTGAGTTAAAGGGGTTAAGTTTGCCTTTGAAAAGAGATTTCCCCTGAATCCTCCAAATGAATCCACTTTGTCTGCTTACGTTCTTGTTTTCTCCCAACATGTATTAAGGTTGTTTAGTTTTCCAAAGATGTCCATTACATAATGTAGTCAAGGATTCATATTATCCGCTGGTCAAATAGAAAGTCGTCAAATATTTTTTTTCACATCCATGAACAACAGTAGTGCTTGACTCTAACTGCACCATAAAAACAAATCCAAAGGGAAATCTTAGAATGAATGATACATCTATTAATCAAATGTCTGAAACCAAGCTTCTGGGCATCACTGTAGACAATCTTCCTGGACAGAGACAGACTTTGTCTTTGGATTGTGGAGCAGGCACAAAGAAAACATACAAACTTTACACCAAATAAGTTGAACTCATCATTCCATAAGATTCATTTCCAAAACTGCTCAGGTTTGTCAACATGTTCTTTTGCTCACTGGAGACATTTTGATTGGTTTCGTTTGCTGATCCAGGGCTTCTCTCTTGGCAGTTCAATGTCAGTCAGCCTGTTGCCAATAGTCTGGGCACACACCTCAGCATCGTTCTTTTAACTTCATGAGCTATTTTCCTGACTGAAATCTTCCTGTTTGTCACTGCCATCTGTTTTATTAGTCTATCTGTTCTCTGTGTTGTCTTTCTTTTTTTGTCCTCAAATTCTTCCCCTCAGCACCTTGGATTTAGAACTTTTTTTACAATCAAAAGACAGCTCCTCTGATCACATGCAATCTTTTTGTTATGTTTCTGACAGAAAAACCTTCCAGGTTGAAATTAACAACCTTTCCTAAATCAAGTGATATTTCTGTAGTCATCACCATCTTAACTCTGTGAAGATTGTGTGGCAATGGATTAAGTTATATAATTGGCATTAAATTTAAGTTTAATAATTAAGCTGCCCAGGTCAGCAAGTAAGATTTCATTTAATTTAGCCTGAAACATCAGATGGCAGGATTGATGCAAAAATAGAAAATACAGCAACAGAAGGCACTCTGGAAATACATAAAGCGTCTGAATAATTGTTGGTCCATAAACTGCTTTTTTTAAAGTAGTTTGGTGCATTACGGGGTTTTTTTTGGGTAAAAATAGCCCAAATGTGTTTAATTAGTTTGTTTGCTATTATAGACATGAATCATGTGGCCCAATCAGCAGTATATCAACAAAAAAAAAAATAGAAATTCAGGTGGTATCTGAATAACTTTTGGTCAGACAGTAAAACAAGAGGACATGTATATTTTGATGCGGTAACGCATCTGTCGACTGGATTATGTCTGTATTAGCATTGGTAATTAGAACATTGGATATCACTACATATCCAATATTGGACATCCCTAATCAGGGGATGTCAGGGGATAATACATCCCGAAAAACAGTAAACATCACTGTGACACTCACCTGCATGGTACAGAGGTGAAAACATAGCGGCTCTCTGGCCTGCTCGGTCTCCAGGTGAAGACGGTAGGTAGTAGTAATGTCCTGTGGCTGTGCTGGTTGTGTGGTCACTCCCAGGTCCTGCGTTGGAGTCAAGAGTGTTTCCTGATTGTCGAACCCAGTCGTAATCATCATCCGTGTGCTGCTGCCAGTTGCAGCTTCCCTCCTCAAAGTCACAGAAATCTATATATACGACAATATCAAAACATAGATGAGAATGACTTTGTGCTCTCTCAGTTGCCTCACACCTTATATCACAAAAGTATTTCTAAACTCTTGGTAAGAACATTTCCATGACAAACATGAACACATTCAAGAAAATGATATTGCTTCTAAAATCGTAAGTCACCCCTTTGGAACTCTCACACTATCCTGCTCTAGAATAATCAACTCAGATCATCCCCTCAAATAACTCTTCAGGCTGCAGGCAAACCACCTTTGAGGTAAAACCAGGATCAATTTCAAAGACATTTACTACTGTGTAGCACAAAATAATATATCTAAATGTAACTCATGGCAAGGCAAGGCAAATTTATTTACAGAGCACCATTCAAACATAGAGCAGTTGACAGTGATTTACATAGAAATAAAGGAAATTAAAAGAAATACAGAAAAACTTCATGAAAACATAAGAAATATATTCATCAAAGAAATATATTAAGGCTTTAAAAGGAATGATTTAAAAACAGCATGACGATTAAAAACAGCAAAAGAGGAACAATGCAGAAAGGACCACCCCAGCCAGGAGGAGCCCGCAGGAAAATGACAAGGGACACAGGGCCCAAGGCCCCAACCCCAGCCGGCAGCCTAAGACCGGGCGGAGCACAGAGAACCTGGGCTGAGTGGGCCAGGACGGGCCCCATTCCGGACGGGGAAGCCAGCCAGGGCCCCAAGAGCTGGTGCCCGTTCCCCACCCCCAACCACCTCCCCAACCCTGCAGAGCAGAGAAGACCATATCCATTGTGCCCCAAACCAGCACCCCCAGGCCATCAAGCATGAAGGACCAACTGGGTTCGGTCGGAGAACAGCCAACTGCCCTCCCCCAGAAGCCCAGCATCCATTCCACCCACGTTCTCGAGTCCTGTCCCCAGCTACTCCCTCTTGACCCCTCCAAAGAACCCCACCACCTAGAGAGAGCCAGTGTGTGTGTGTGTGTGTGTGTGTGTTGCTGTATGTAACACACCCCCAGGCCACCGACTGGGCCCCCACCAGGCCACTGTGAGATCCCATCCTCCACCAATACATGTTATTTTATTTCTGTAATTGATTTTGTCAAATCATAATCATCATCTTAGTAATATCATAATTCTTTTATCATCAAAATAAATACATGAAACAAAACTGGCATGTGACTTAAAGAGGTATAAGTTGTAATGTAACTGGTTATCCAAGGGACTCATAATAAGCCATGATCTTTGTTCAACATTTTACTGTATAAAGAGTGCTTCATTAAAAAAAGATTGATACAAGAGATAACTGATCTTCTCAAACTTTGCAGTTTGTGTGTAAACAAAGCTGGAGGAGAAAGAGTAATCAGAAAAGGCAAAAAAATTCTCATGTTATATCAAAAACATAAGCCAAGCCCACGTGTGTCAATTAATCTTTAATACTGGTTGTGATGGTTGGAGTTGTGGGGGGCTTTTGTCCAGTACTGCAAGTTTTAAGTGAAAGGCGGGGTAATCCTGGACACATTGTCAGAGACAGACTTTGTCTTTGGATTGTGGCTGAGGCACAAGGAAAACCTACAAATTCCACACAGAATGGAATCGGCTGGTCTTTCAAAAGGTCTGGCAAAAGCACTAAACAGCCCACCACCATGCTGCAGCTTCTCCCTCCATAATCTTAGGTCTCTCCCTGCCTCCCTCTCCTACATCTGATTCTTTACAAGCTAGTAAAGAAGGAGCCTGGTAATGACTAAACCATTAAATTGAGATGTTTTCAATCAAGGACACATAGAAATGTGCAAAAAACAGCCTCTTCATTACAAGGCCCTAGCTAATGTCTTTATCAAGTAAAAGCGTC
>OMNM01048677.1:0-23016 GCA_900302745.1 Parablennius parvicornis
CTATTTGGAAGTTTATAAAGGGCCTCGGAAATAAAGCGAAAGTTGCAGCTTCATCCCACAGAGAAATCCACGGGGTGGCTCTTACCTTGTCGTTAATCAGCAGCTCCATGGGGTTGTTGCCCCACTCCATCAGCACCAGCTCGTTGGCCTGGCCCGGCACGGCGTAGGAAAACGGCGTGCCGAGGCCCGGACCAGTCCCGGCCTTCAGCCGCAGGCAGACCGTCATGGCAAAGATCTCGCTGACCACCGAGCGCTTCATCCTGGCGTACATGTAATTGGTCCTCATGGGGAAGTCCAGCATGAAGGCGCTCGGGCTTTTCAGCTTCTTGTGGTTTCCTTTTGAGACACAGAGAGAGTTTGGATCAGCGGATTGTTACTGAAACACACAAGATAGTATCCGACGTGTTCCAACACCAACAGGTGACGGTGAACTCACCAGTCCTTTGATGAAATGTTTTTTTTCACGAATAGATAAAGCTGAGGTAGCATTGCAATAAAGGAGATCACTAGATTTCAATTGGATTATATATTACATAAAGACAAATTACATTTCTGAGCTTATCAAAGGTTGTTGAAAGAAAATGTCAAATTGCAAAAGTAGCTTTATTTGAAATTAAAACACTGTAGTCCTCCATGTTTTTGACTGAGTTACCTCGAAGTGACAGTAAAAATATTTAATGTTGCGAGTCAGTGTTAGATCAGCATGTTTACTATATTAGCCCTAAATTCCCATAATCCTTTGCTATTTACTTTTTTTTTTACAGTGTGTGTTGGTGCACATCACACTGTAAAACACAAACCATAGGTACATAGCTACACAATCATTATGAGGTGTGTGTGTGTGTGTGTGTGTGTGTGTGTGTGTGTGTGTGTGTGTGTGTGTGTGTGTGTGTGTGTGTGTGTCTTGTTTTGTTTTTTTTATTATCTTTCCTCCTTGTTGTGACTAAAACTTTTTTGCCCACAACTCTTGTGGCGTCTGATGTATCTCGTGGGATATTATAGTGTTTGTCAGGATCATAACGATACAAACCTCTTTTTTCTCAAGGTTGAGGTATGAGTTTTGAAATAAGGTTACAATTGAGTCAGAAACTGGGGGAGAACTCAACTTTTTGAAAATGCTCCGACTCCATCTCTGTGTAAATGAGGGAAAAAAACACAACTTTTTGAAAATGTTGCTTCTGCGCAATAAGGCCATAGTAAATAGTTCTTCTGCAAATGTTTATTAGATGGACAATAACAACAACGGCAGCCTCCAGAGCGTCATGACTCCCAGTCCGAGTGTCATGACTCCCAGTCCATATTCTTCTGGGACTTGTTAGTTTTATAGTTGAGAGTCACCCGGAATGGCAATCCAACTTTGTTGTCTGTCCATACGAATGTCTGTATACTCGTTTATATCATATTGTTCTCTGAGCACATATGTGTGGTTTTGTTACAAAAACAAACAACATCACGAACTTGTGGCCTGGCATGCAAACTACATCGTTTTCAGCTTTTCTGTTGTTTCCATGTAAACAGACATCATTTGAGAAATGTTGCCATGTCAATGTAAAACTTGAACTGAAAGGTTGTCACATAAACGAAGCCTTAGGCGTATGGCTGGACGTTTATCTGCGTTGGTTAGGTTGAGAGTAAAGGTTTAATGAATGCGTCGTGCCACCAGGTGAGCCCCACAAGTAGTGGTGCACAAGTGTGTGTCTGTGTGGTAATTCTAGCACTGTGAGGACCTTTGTCTTTCTGGTGACATAATGGGGGCAGGTTGTCTTTATGAATACAAAAGACCATATTGTTAATTACTAAGTTCTGTGGTAAAGACGTGGTTTAAAATTTGTGTATTATTTTTTGATAAGCTTGAGTTTACGGTTAAAATTAGGGCAATGAATAAGTAAATATCACTGTAAATACCCTTAAAGCTGAGCATTACCATGTTTTAAGAAAAAAGCAGTGTCATCTGATCTGACTGTCACTTTTTAAAAAAAGTAGCAGTTATTTCTAGAATATCAACTTCTTTGATTAAAATGTGATTATAATCTATAATTGTGTTTTCAATTTGACATTTATTTCTGAGAGAAGCGTAAGAGAATATAGTTTAAACATCTACTCACAGGTAGATGCATTTTCGATTCTGTTATCTTTCAATATAAAAAGATTCAGTATGCCATTTTGTTCCCCAGGATTGATGCATAACATCGCACACGGGTTTTTCCTCCAACCACATTTTTAATGCACTGGTTTCCCTGATGAATTCTTTCACATTCTGTCTTCAAACTGTGTTAATAAGTGTCCTCAGATGCCGTTTCTCTGGTTGAAATGAAAACTGGCCTGCAGACTCATTGCCCTACAGAGTTGGCATTGAGTAGTACTGTGGTGATTCAGCTATTTGGGTCATCCAGGCAGCAGTGGGTGACTTGCTAAGTGATCTAACGGGGGTTGAGCAGATGATTCACTCTTCACAGAGCAGGAAATGTCAACACATTGGAAGCTTTTTTTGTTTTCTTTCGCATGAACACAATGGGTTGCTGTTGCCCCCTATTGGAACACCCCTGTTAGGTCATGTAAATAAAGAGAACGTTAAAATAATCTGAATTATATTTATTGGTTTAATAAATATTCAAATCATTGTTTGAATTGAGTTTTAAGAGAAAAAGAGCCAAAAGTTTACCCACTGATAGTTCGAAACTTCACTTATTAACTTGATGGATGGTCATGTAATAATTGTCTGTTTATTCTGCAGTGAAAGAGTAATAATATGAATGTGGGGTTTTACAGGGAAATGTGCCCTGCACTATTTCCTGGAATTGTGTTGTGACTTCAAAACAGTTAGCACAACCCCACAAAACCACATAGTCACTGTTTTATAGCTTTTGAGGTTTATGTAGGTGGACCTAATATTGTCTCTCTGAGTCTCATGTAGTTCCACACTTAATGGATAGAAGACTGGTCTTTTGAATCTAGAGTGTGAGAAACTTGTAGATACCTTCTATTAGACTGCCTGTATTAACGATGGCATCTGTTTCTCAGGTCTGGAGTCGGGTTTTGTGACTTTGCCTCGCCTGTCCCGCTCGGAGCGTCAGCAGCCATCCATCTCCATCCCCTCTCCCTGCTCTGCGAACATCCACCGCGGCTCCCTGACCGACCCGGCCGACGCCATCTTATCCACACGCACCTCCACCAGTGTAACCTCGGACCCCAAGCACACCGCCTACTCCGACTCCTTGCCGTCCCTCACCTCTCTGGACACCTTCACCTTTGACCTGGGCCCTTCCCTCATGAGCGAGGTTTTCGGCCTGCTCGACGGACACTCGTCGGAGGAGGCTGCCCATGCTTGGGAGGGTGAAGAGGCGGGGTCGGCTTGTGGAATGACTAACGATGGATCAGAGTTGGACTCGGCTACTATCTCGTATGTGGATTCCTTGCTGAGAGAGGACTGTGGGAGCAGGAAGAGTCCACACGCAGTTGAGTGGGAGGAGGAGGACCGGAGCGCTACGGAGGTGAATGGGTTTGGTCTTTCTGGTAAAGTACCAGATGTAGTGATGGGGTCTCCTGAACGAGCGACAGTGGGGATGAGGATGGAGAGCGAGCGGTTCCAGAGTGCAACAGATGTGCTTGCACGCCACTATGGCGGCAGTTTCTTAAAGGGACAGGGCCGATCGGAGGCCAGCGATTCAGAGGGGATGATCATGAGCCAACCAAAGAAGAAAATGTCCTACACTTACATGGACGACGAAGACGAAATCAAAGTCTGAGCAAATCAAAGAGATGGCTCAAACTTTTTTTTTTTAATCCCATGTATAATTCTTCTGCAATTCCAAAGACATTAATCATCTAACGGTTGACAAGGGTTGTTTGGCTGATGGATTGAGAATCACAACAGGAAGCCTTTTACTTGGACTTGTCACTTCTTTGTAGCTGTGCTTCCAGGAGGTATAGTTGTGATGCAAACCTGCTGCTAAATGTATGTAAAAGGAGAGAAAGACTGCTTTGTGTTTCATGTTCTGTACCTACAAGACAACAGTTCACGGAAAGTGAGGATGCGCCAGAGAGCCTAGCTTAAAGAAAACCAGTGCTACATAAAAGAAGTCACCTTATGCTCACACAGACTCCCTCATACGTAAAGAGAAAGTATTCTCAGAATGAAACCGCACCACAGGTGAGAACACAGAGGAAATGTGACTGTTAAAAATAGATTTAATTGTTTTGTAATTCTTTGGCATCACTACAATCTCTTGTCAGCTTTTCATTCAGGAATATGCTAAATGTTAGGAGGAAAAAGGAAGAGGGATTATAGAACAAGAAATCAGGAATCTCTCAATTTGTAAAGTAACAGCCTCTTAACATCTCACTTAACACACTACACGGATAAAGGGAATATTACAACTACTACAGGTATTTCCTAGGTGCACCTAAACCCTGAAACATATAAATGTTTATTTTATGTTGCAGTCCATTTATGTTGATACTCTGTGCACCTTTTTGATTATGAAGTTCGACCTCTGTATTGCTTTTTGTAGAAGAATTGCCATTAATATGTTCTTTTATACAACTGTACATTATGAAGTGACCTCCTATGAATAAGTACTTCCAGTATGAGCACCTGCAGTCTTTAATGCAAATTCACATTCATATGCTGCAGTCAGTACCAATGATATACATTACTTATAATGATGTAAAATGACAATAAAAGATATTTTTAATTAGGTGTGACTTATTTTAGGTTGGTCCCTTGAATTCCACTGATATAGGTTAAATGATGATTTTAAACCAACCACAGCAAGATACTAGCATTAAAGAGGGAGTTTTTTTTTTTTTTTTTAGATTACATTGTTTGTTTGTCAACTGGTTTTCAGAAACTGTCAGCTACATTTTTATTTAGCTGGGCAGAACTGTCCACCCTGAACTATTTCATCCATTTATCTTCTATCCCAGTTTATCCAACATGAGAAGGCAGGGTATAATCCATTCCAGAGAAGAAGTGTATTTGGACAGTCGATAGGAACTGGGAGAACATGCAAACTCTGAACATGAATGGAAGAATTTCTGGGAAAAAACTTTTTCTGCTGTGAGGAAAGAATGCTAAATCCCTACGGTTCTTCAGAGACGATGCAAATCATGAATGAACTTTTTGTCACCTTCATTCGACATTCAGAATAGTGAATTTGGCCAGATCATTCATCATCACATACATCTAACACGTTATCTAGTTCAGGGTTGCAGGGCATTGGAGCCAATATTTGATAGTTTTAGGCAAAAGCAGGGTGAATCCAGACAGGCTCGCCGTCACAGGGCAAACACAGGCAGAAAGACAGCCACTCCTACATGCAGTTTAGGAATCAATTCAGTAGCTTTTACCTTTCGGAGAGGATGCACTGAGTAGTTTTAGGAGTTACATTTCTCAAGCAAGCGTATTTCGATATCACCATAAAACATGCATGTATCTTTATCTACATATAAAGCAGAAAAGTTTTTAAAATGATCAGGTATAGAACTGGCTATTTGGTACCTCCATGGGGATTTCTGCTGCATAAATTAATTTAATATTGGTCTGTTGTTGGTTTTTTTGAGATCATATAAATACCGACAATATCAGAAATAAGAATAAATAAAAGATATTGATTACAGAATATAATGTGAACCTTCCCCCCATAAAAAGTGAAATAACTTTCAAGAGAAGTCACTTGTAATTATGACCAATGTAAACCATCCAGGCTTGATTTTCATTTTCTGAAAAGTGTTTCAGCACATGTTGCATTTCCATATTTAAAGGTGTTTTTTTTCTCAGTGTGCTTTTGCCTGTGAAGGCGGAGGAAGCGGTGGAGGGCAGTTCGGAGCTTTAAGTCCAGGCTTTTTCTGCACAGACTTTTTGGAGCTGGGCGGTGGACCGCGAGGCTTCGGAATCGGCGGAGGTTTGGTGTCCTTAACAGCCGGGGCCGCGGTTGGGACTGGAGGGGCCTCTGTCTTGGGAAATAGTGGGGGTTTCTGTTTGGAGAACTGGATGCTGACCTGCTCGTTAGCTTCACTGGCTTTGCTGGGGACAAAGGATCTTTTTGCTGTGAGACAGAAAGAGTGAAAAACAGAAGAATGCAACAAATCAGTGTAACAGGTAACTTATAATTACTGCCTTTGAGTTCAAGCATTCATAAGACAATGAATCAGCAGGAACTCTTTGTGTTCACAAACATTTATGGGAAAATGTTTCAGGATGTTAACCTCAGTGTTTCTCATAACATATATTTCCTCAGCCTGGCACTGTATTTACAAAGTGTAGTGGACAGATTTGGGATTGCCTTTTTTCAATTATTATTATTATTTTAGCTCCAACAGCTTCCAAAAGCAAGCAAGTCTCACATTTTTTCAGACAGGGTTGCAATTTATCCCTTTTTAAAAATAAGCCCTTAGGTAAAGCTAAAGAAGTTCTGCTGGTTTACAGATGGACGAGGACAAGAGGACTTATAAGGAAAAGTATTTCAGCCTCTCCTTGTTCGTTACAGCAGTGTGCAAGATGACGCATGAACCCAAAGACTGATATTTTGGTCAGTGGTATGAGACTTCCTGTTTCCTGTGTACATCCTGGTTGTTACAACGGGAGCCGCGGATTTATTTTTCTCTCTGTCAGCCCTGCACTATTGAGCCACTGCGTCGACTCTGTGAAAGGAAAGGGGCAGAAGTGAAGAATCTGTACAGGACATTATACAATAGAGAGGAGATGTGGAAATGTCCGGGTCCACGGCGCTAAAACAACATGACGGATGAAAAAGTTTTTGCTTCTCAGGGAGATTAAAGAGGCACTCCACCAGTGTTTTGACCACTGTGTTTATCTTTTTCACTTGTCAGATTTGTTGTCCGAGTGCCACGGCAAAACCAGAGCCAGAAAACATTTGGCTTGCAGGCGATAGAAATGGAAGGACAAAAGTATATTTCCAGATTTGATGATTAGTTTGGGTAACACTCTATAAAGAGACGCAGCAGGACAATGACATCAGTGTTGTTTCAGGTTACATTTTAATAGTTTTGACAAATCGCCCGTTTTGAAACATTTAGATGTGGAGTTTTGAAAAATATCAAACAGGGAATTAAGTTGGAAAATGAGTAACTGCGCTTTGTATTTGTGAATATCTAGAGTTGTTTTCTGTTGTTCTCAGAGCCACCACTCCAAACTCGACCTGCTTGAATACACCTTTGACTTACCCTTAAACGGTGCTGGTGTGATCTTCACAAAAGCCTCGGGAGAACTTGGTCGAGCTTCCAAAATTGGCTCCAGATGGCTCTGATCCGAGGACTGCTTCTGGGTGGGACTTCTGGTCTGGACCGGGTTTGGAGCCAATCCTGTTGGTCTTGGAGGAAGGGCCAGGTTATTGTTTGCTGTGGAAGTCTTGGAGACCAGGCCCGGGCCAAGATGGAAGGAGGATGAACTGCTGGATGTTGCGCTCTGATGGATTGGTGCTGCTGTTTCCGCCGTGGGGCTGGCCCTCGTGGAGCTGCTGCTGCTGCTGCTGCTGCTGCTGCTGCTGCTGCGACCACTCACGGAGCCAGATTTCGTCTGGCTGAAGCCGCTGTCCAGAGAAGCTGCACTGATTGTATAAATCAGACAAAAAGATGCTCCAGTTGTTTAGCCATTATTAGTCACTACCGCAGGAATCTGGAGCAGGTTGTATTCTTGTCCTTAGTCAGTTATCACTTTTGCCTGCAGTGAGACGATCATTGTTTGGAGTTTGGGGGCATTTTTATGCAGTTTGCCTGTTCTCCCTGTGCACTAGTACTGCACAATATATTTCAAATGCATAATTACTGTGATATCAACATTTAGATTGTGAAAGACAGACTTGGACTGCAACAAATTAACTTTATATATAGTATTTCACCAATCATGCAATTAACAAACAAAAAAATCTATAAATGGTAAAATTTAGTCATAAAATGTTGACAATTTTAAATGTCATAGAGCAAACAATGTCATAATAAGATATATAAGACAACTGTTATAAAAATTTAGCCAAGAGTAAGCGTAGCATTTTTTTTTTTAAATGCAGTGACTGCAACTAAAATTGTAATATTACCCAAACATTGCTGCACTTCTTGGAATTATAAGGTTGTTTTTTGCAGGTTTTTTGTAGCTTATGAAAAACATGCACAGTGGATGGTAAATTCATCATATTCAATTATTGAGGATTCATCCAATGCAGTAGGCTCTCTCAATGTTGTAAACATGCTTTTGCTATTTCATTACACTATTTGTATGTTATTACACTATTGGTTTTATTACATTCAAAATTCACAAAATGATTACAGTACAGTAGTGATTGGCCATCATTAAATTATTGTTCGCTAACAAAGGTAAGAGAAATAGCACTGTTATTTGGAAGAACAATGCACCTAGACACTAACATCCAGTGTAAGTGTTTGTTTATCACAAATCAAATCATTATCACAAGACGGGGCAGGATTATCACATGTTCACCTGATATCATTCAGCCAAACTGTGCATGCATGCACTTTTACCCAATGTACTTTGGTTTCATCTCATGGTCCAAAAGAAATTAGGTAAATTAAGTGAATTAGCTTTAGTACCTGTTTGTCTTGGAGAGTGGAAGGTGAAAAGATGAGCTGGACGAGGCCGTTGATGAAGACGAAATCGTTCTTTTCACTTTCTCCCTTTCGGAAAACAGAGACTGAGCAGCTGGAGCAGGTAGAGTCATGTCCACGACTCCAGCAGGTGTGTCTGGGACCTCGAAAGACACATCTGATCACAACAAAACAAATAAATACCAACTTTACTTTGTAAGTAATTCACAACTGAGGTCTTATTAATGTTGCTCCAACCTTAATACTGACGAAACTACAAAAACAATTAAATAGATAATACATTCAGTATTATGATTATTATCATTTGTTTATTGTGTGCTAGCTTTATAGACTTGTGTTGAATCAAGGCAACATTGAACTAATAACTAAAGAGTACACACAAAGCAGTGAGTGCTGCTGATTAAGTATAATAATCTTTATCATACTTCTGGTGGGCAGAGGGTTCTGCTAGTGAATAAAATTAAAACTCTGGAACATCGATATAATAGACAAGTAACCTATAAGCAACCTATAAGTCATTTAAAAGTCTGATCATGACAGTAAAACTGTAATTATTTGATTTTTTTTTTTAATGTGTGCATCAGGACTAGTAGAAGAGTGGGTGTACTGGATCTACCATGTCAATCTGCCCTTCGGATGTGTGAACGTTTATTACAAACTGAGTAAAACCAAGAAAGTTTACTTATTTCTGTTCGTTAAATTAAATGATCTGACCATGAAGCTTTTGTTAGGGTTGTCGGTGTGCATTCATCAAACAAGGGGCTCCACCTGGTGGCATTAAAAGAGCCGCAACTGGTCTAAATCTATTCAAGTTCCACTTCATTTCAACACTCATGTTACTTTATTTGGCTTAAATCCCCAAGTCATTGATTTTTACTAACAAATGTAGTCATTTTTAATTTTTTTAAGGTCACCACAGGTAGGTAGTATTTGGGGGATTGCTTTGCTTTGCTTACCTTCCGGGAAAAGACTGGAGCTGTACTGAATAAGAGGCTCAATAACTGTCACCACCTGCACTGACGAAGCTGAGGCCATGTCGAAAGAGGCTGCTTCCCTGCAGAGACGAGGAGAGGATTCTGCTCTTTAATACACAAACTTAACCGGTATCTGACAAGTCAAACACTATTTTGTGGGAGATTTATCCACTGTATGATTGTGGAGATGACACATTACACACCCTTCAGCTCGGGGCCACAGCAGGTTGGGTCCCAGGACGATGGCGATGTTACTGGGCGTCATCTTATTCACCACCTGCTGCTCAGAGAGCAGAGACAAAAACTGCACCAGGTACCTGATGAGAGACAAAAAACAAAAGTAATGTGGGAGAACAGAGAAGACACAGGATGCCACAGAGGTTTGTTTTAGTCCAGCAGTGAGAACATTTCTAGAGTAAAGTAAAAAGGGAAAGTACATGTCAAATTAAATTAAAACCATAAACACAACTAACTGTGAGACTGTAGGTATTCAACAAGAAGAGATCCGAGTATTGCAAATACCAGAATGTTTGAGTCTTGCCACTATGTGTAAATGATGAAAGAAATCTAATTATGAACTGAAACATGTTTAATTATCAAGTAAAGGACATCCACATACCTGAGGTTGTTGTAGTTTTCAGGGGGAAGTTTCTTTAGTAGGACCTTGAACTGCTCCAGCTTCTCTGTCAGGTCTTTCCCTCTGCAAGAGAAGAGACAAACCCTAAAAACAACAGGCCAGCTTTAACTTTGGGAACTTTAGAAAAGAGAGCACGTTATACGCACCCTGCTGCTTCAAACCAGTCATTGTAGAGTTCAAACGTCATGAGAGGTTCAGGAAGTTCTCGAAGGTAACATTTTAAAGCTCCTGTCAACAAATACAGAGAAACACATCTGTGATCACAGATCTCTTCGAACCATCGGGAGCTACATGTTGGTTTTCATGTTCCCCACCAGCCACAGCGTGAGGGTCCATACTGAACTCGCTGTGGTCCACCGTCCCTTGATCCAGGCAATTTTTCAACCTCTTCACCACTGAGGCTGCGGCGGCCAGACGAAACAGACCCTGAGGAGAGACCAGGACAAAGTGGGTGTGCTGCACGATGACTCGGCTGAAGATCTTTAGGAGTTAGTACAGTATAGGTGACAAGCAAAGCTGGTATCGAAAAACTAGATAAAACTAGTGTTTATATGACAGAGACCAAGAAAAAACTGAAAGGCTGCTTATTAAACTTCTGGGTCCAAAATCTGAGATGTATTATCAACATAAACAAGAATCTGTTTTTGAATCTGTGAAGTACCTACAAATATTGAGACTACAACATCATGCAACATGGTGGTTTAATAAATAAAGAAGCATTACATATAGAAACTGCATGATTACAACTAAGTCCTGCTTCATTGAAAATTGTAAACAACTGAGAAAATATATGTAACATTAATCCATCCATCTTCTATACCAACATCTCAAGGCCATGAACACATATTTAAATAATGAAAGCTCTGTTTTAAATTAGTGAAGAATGACAAATGTCTCAATATCTGAGTGAATTGTGGTTAAAGGGGTACTATTATGATTTTCTAGAAAATAGTTTTTTTCTTGTGCTGACAATCCACACTATTTATAAATTAAGAGTTTTAAAGAATTTGTATATATAGTACATTCGCCTTATCTGGAGCCCTCAGCAAAACCTGTAATTGAAAGTAGCTGTTTTATCGTCTGTTTTATTAAAAGCCCCTCTTCTCCTAAAAACTCGTTCCCATTGGATTAGCTATGATGCATTGAGTGCTTGTAATTTGGCACCAGCCTGATTGTGTCAATAAACACTTTTTCACTGAAATGACACTTGGTCACACCTCCTCCTTCATGCCGGTCCTCAGGAGCATGTGAATACACTCTTGAATAGGTGCAGCGATTTCCCTGTTGCTTCCCGAGAGATGTGACAGCAGAGCCTGCCCGTACACCTTCTGGCTGGATTGGCAAGACACCGGCCCTGCAGAGTTATTTAAGTACACAGAGGAAATGAAAGTGAGCAGCGATGCTGCATCTGTAACTCAAAATAAACCCACAGGAAAGAACAAACTGTGCTCACCTTTTGGACTGTGACTGTCTTTAAGCTCGTTGATGTTTTTGTCCAGGAATTGGTGTGAGTTTTTGTGGTACTCTGCTTGCAACTCAAGAATCTATGGACAAAAATAAAAGAAGAGCTGATTGTATAAAAGTGGATATTTTGTGGGTTATTGTCAATAGTTGAAACCACAAACTCACACGGATGAAATAATTTGCATAGTCGTCTTCTTTAGTTGCAAAGTGATACAAGTCTGCAGAGTATTGATCCTGCAGACAGACAAGCAGGAAGGTCAGGATGACACCTCTGCAACGTAGCACAAGGTTGTGAACGCCCTGATACCTTAATGCTTTCCAACTTCCTCCAAGCTTCTTCCACGTCCTCTCTGAGCCCGTCCTGCTTTGCTTGAGGACCTGTGCTGGCCTGGCTCCTGAGCACAAACACACACACACATACAGATTTGTAATGGCAACATTTGTGATTCACCTCAACAAAAAGATGTGCAACGCACCTCATCTTTGCATTGTTCCAGTCCATCGTGAGCTTTGCAAATTGCTTCTTGTTCTTAAGAATCTCTGGTAAATCATCCTTGAAAGGAAATTGTAAAATATCTATTAAATACTCATTAAGCTGCAGTTACATGTCTATTTTATTTAATTTATTCTATTTGTAAATGTGCATATTGTCAAGTCCAGTACACAGTGTACAATAAAGAATGCAATCTTATCCTATTTTATTTATCGTAACAGTATGATGCAAAAAATAAATAAAAATGACAACACTTTCATAACCCATTGCACAAACAGATCATAAATAAATAGGAAGTCACTGAGTCAGTATTATATGTTATATGGTGCCAAACGGCTCTCACCTCGCTGAGCTTGTTGAGTGGCTCGAGGACTTCCTTTTCCATTTTCACCTCAAAATCTGCCAGCATGGTGGCCAGCGTATTCTCCATGAAGCAGCACATCTCCAGCACATGCCTGTCTCACACAAGCAGGCTGACTTCAAATATTATTCCAACAGCAGTGACTGGCTGGTGTCCCTCTACCGCTGCTCTATTCAGACTGTCCTGACTTACAGCATCGTTATGCGGTACAGCAGCAGCTCAGGATCTATGCCTCTCCAGAATGCATCAAGTATACTTGTGATATAATTGTCCATATGTTTGTTTTTTTTCGTCCACAGAAGGAAAATATGTCTCATATATATGTCTCCCAGTTGTACCCAAACCACACAAATACAGCACAAATTTTAAAAAATCCTGTCCCTCAACATTGCATACAGCATTGCCTCAATACAGCACAAATGTCACATATTTATATAAAGAGCTAGAGGAACCTACTAAACACTAATTTTTAAGTCTTAAGTCTTGGTTTAAACTGGTTTATCACTTTATAAGGCAAGTCTGTTACACTTTCAGTATATGAATTAAACTAATTTTACAAGTTGTAGAAAAATTCTCTTTCTCCCTCATCTTGAAAAAACTCAAAAACATCCTTACAATAACTGTGAGGATTTATTCACATTTCAGCAGTTGGCAAAGGGTTAAATTATATATCAGGGATGGATGAAAGTGTCACCTGATTGGAGACCCTGCGTCAAAGTCTTTGAGGCTCTCCGCCATGCTGACGGAGAGCAGCATCAGGGGAAGTTTTTTCTACAGAGAGACAAGCAGACGTGACACATTTGATTTAGGTAACGCTTTCAGAGGTCCTACAGACATCGTAGTCTTGAGGATACCATTCGTTTTTCGGCCTCCAACCCTTGCTGACTCTGCATGCAACCCTGTAACTTCTTATGGAGGATCTGAGCGGCCTTTTTGGCTGGTTCCACCCGCTGCTCCACCTTGAACACAAGCGTACAGTCAGAGCTGAAGGAATGGCACACGTAAAGTCATTTTCTGATTGTGTGTTCTCAATCTAAAAAATAAACATGGTTTGGATCATTGTAATGAAGGATGTATAGCCAAATCTCTCAAAATCTCACTAAGCTAGACACATAAAGTATAGAAATTTGCATTTGATAGATAGAATTTGTCACACAACTGCAAAGCTGTTTGATTTCCTTTTACATTTGTAAGGAACATACATTTGAGGAATGAGCAGAGACGTTTAGTGTATGTGTCATGCTCCTGTAAAAAATCATGTTTTGTTTTGCTGTTGAGTCTTCTTTGGTGATGCGGATAACTGAAGTTTCAAGAAATAAGACATATTATCAAATGAACAAACATTAACCAAAAAAAAACAGGAGCCTCAGCAGCATGTGGAAGAACTGAACACAGCCACGGTATAATTTCATCTCCCTACATTGAGATCACCACCAAAGATGGCTAGCTTTGTTTTTCTGCCCCACATCATCAAACTTTCTCCACCAGAAGTTGGACTCTCAGTGTGCATCAGCTTTCTGTGTTGTGTCCACTCTTGGACCCTGGATGATACAATGCCTAAACAAACCACAAGCTCAACACAAGAGTCAACAGCCAATGAAAGCTGTTTGGCATTGCCAGAGGAGATTTGGCTGATAATTAATTGGTGGAACTCACATACTAAGCTCTGTGGCTCATCCCACAAATGTGGTAACTTTTAAAAGGGAATTAAACAGGTTTTCTAACTGGATCCCTCCCAAAACCATATTTACAACAAACACTGTGAATGTTCTTATTTCCTGTGCCTGACTGTATTCTCCATCCTACTATGAGAGTAATATTTTGCAGGTAAAAGAAACTTTCCTTCTCACCAGAACCAGGTCCTCGTGGAGAAGTTCTGTGGCATCCTGTGACCTGCAGATATGCTCATGTTATTATTTAGAAATGCTAAACATCTGATGTCAACATCTGAAAATTACATTTATTTTATTTTGTTTCTGTCTACATCGTTTTGTGGTAATAAAACACAACTAATTTATGACCCAAAAGTAATACATACAGTCAATACATACACACTGACATATTGACAAGGTTGTTAGTGACAGAAGGCAGTTTCCAACTGGGGATGGATGTAATTACAATTCCTCAATGGATCTTAGTGATACTACCTAAAAGAGTACATCAGATAACTACGGTGAGCCTATATGAAGTCGTCAATAGAAGAGATTTAATACACCTGAACAAAGAAGTTGTACAAAAAATACGAACACCTCTTGTGGAAGTAGCTCACAAATAATTTCAATATTCCAATACAGTTCAATGGCTTTGACGATAGAGTGATGAATATGCTTTAGTTATAAATCAGGAGAGGTTTCCAAAGTCCAGTCAAAATCATTTAAATGAAGTAAACTTTAAAAGAACAGTGTTGTCTTCGGTTGCCTCCATTCAGTAAGAGCGGCTACACATTGTAGCTGCTTTAATAATGAGCGTCAATAACATCACCATTTGATTTCAGATTCTTTTCAGATGAATGACTATTTTTGAAAACAAATGGTACAACAGTAGTAACTTTGAATTAAAGCAATAAAACAAATGCAATGAAAACTTGTTAAATGCTATGAAATCAGCAGCCGTATATCATAAAACCACAAGTGTGATATGCGAGAAATGTGTTGGCAATAAATGCTGAATGAGCACTGTGAAGGACAAGATTCCAAATAGTTTTGCATTTATTTACTATTACTGAGTCCTACCTACAATAAACAGTTTTATTAATTAAACAAAAAAAAAAAGCATTGCATGACATTCATACGCAATGTGAGTAGATCTAAACATCCTAAACACATTACAAAGCCAAGAAACATTATAATGATGAACCTTAAACATAGATGAAGTATGGTTGGGGCCTTGGTGTCGTTGCATATGTGTAATAACAATTACACATATGCATGTGTGGGTGCAAACATTAAAAGACACAAACCTTGAAACCTGAAGGTGAAAGTGCAACCTTCTGCTGTGATTATGGCGAGTACTTCCCTTCGTCTCTTTATGAGCGGAGAGGTTCTCAAACAGTCTTCAAGTAAAGCTTTTAAACTTGTGTTACCCCCAATGAAGCCAATCTAGTTCACCAGGATGTCAGATGAGGTTCGATACCTCTGAAGAGAAATTTACTTCATCTAATGAACACATCTGGGGCTCTAAAATTCAAAGAGAGGAAAATCCTCACACGCTTCAACCATGCACCACTTCCTTTTTTTTTTTAAGTTTGGGACTATTTCTCATTTAAAAAAAAACTGTTTGGTTCCGGGCAGAGAGATGGTGAAAACATTTAAACGCATGTTAATTTTATATGCTGATGCTGTATTTGCCTCCTGTGCACAGAGGGCTGGGTGAATTGTGGCATCGGTGGTTAAAGCACACTTCTCTGCAGCTTGAGCATGTCACATAAGCTCATTATCAAGCCACTGTGCATCAGCAACAGGAGGCTATGTGGCGTGCTTGCTTCAGCTCTGCTGCAAGAAAACAAAACCGCATGTGGGTGATTTAGTCGCCCACCCTTTTGCCTGTGTCACAGGCAATCGTCCTGTTTGTGTCGTTTAGCATGACGACACAAAGGACTTTTTCTTTTGCTTTTTGAGGATTTTTTTTTTTTAATTACCAAGAGGGATCCCACAAACACTTGTGGGGTTTGGTAACAGCCATCTGACATGCTGCTGACATTTACCACAGCACCATGCTGACACTAACTCCACAGAAAAGCTGAGGTTTCCCTCAAAGTCCAAATTGCATGTGTTGCATTTAAGAGGAACCAGCCACCAGCTTTTCAACGTGATATTTACAACAGCTAAAAAACAAGAAGTTGAAAACAGAGTTTCTGTCAAAGTGAATACACTGATGTTCCACTCTTCACTGATTCATTGTGATACAAACAAGAAGTAATCAAGACATAGCAGCCAACAAGAATTTTAAATATTAGAAAATAGTTTGTATTCTTCAGACCAGGTCCAGTTATGTAAGTATTCACAGTAATGTAACTGGTGAATACTCTGGTTACTGATTAAATTTGTCTCTGCCTGAAAAAGTAATGTGGAGAAAGAAAAACACCAAAACATTACACTATTAGGCTTCACATTATACGTTGAAAGCTCCTTGACAGGATTGTGAGTCTTACTTTGCTGCAGAGCTGAACTGCTTCAAGATGCTCAGAGACTGCCGCAGCATGTTGGTAGTGGAGTCCAACAACCAGCTCTTCTAATCTGACCTTTTCAGCCCCTTTTGACCCCTCCAGCAATCCTGTATCAACCAAGTTAGAACTGGACCAAGAAGCCGAGGTCGTTGTGCCTCAGCGGATTTCTTTGTGCTCGCGTGCGTCTCTTTCGGCCGTCAGTTCTCGGTCTGTTTTCAGTTTGAGTGCTCAGCAAATGAGGAAGTAGAGCCGATGAAATGTCAGCTATGAAAGGGAAGAGGGTTTTTTTTGTTGGTTTTTTTTGGGTCACGTTGGACTGTCCCACTATGATTTAACCCTTGTACAAGACTGGAGCAGACAGACTTCACAGAATATACTTGTGTAATGTCGAAGCTTCATTAGTCATTTGAGTAACTGTCACCATAATAAAGCAATCGGCTCACAGACTTGTGTCAGTGCCACCCTGGACTTTAGAGGATGCGAAATTTCTGTAACAGGAAATCATCAATGAGCTTGTTTGTGACCGTTCAAAAAAATGTTGTGATTGCACGTCCATTCATTCACATATAAAAAGTACAGTATATACTGTATATACATATAAATATATATATTCATACATGTGAATAAAGTATAACTATGTAAAATAAAAGGTAATATTTGCATATTTAGTTGTAGTTTCAGAGTCATTGTGACAACATCCAGGGTTTGACTCCAAGTATTTCTATATGGAGTTTGCATGTTCTCCTCATTTTCTCCCACAGTCCAACAACATGCCAGGTTAATTTATGAGGACAAATTGTCTGTAGATGTATTTGTGGTCATCTGTTGCTCTCCTGCCTTCACCCTTTAGTGAGGTGAGATCATCTCCAGTGACCTATGAACCCGGTCTGGACAAAGCGCTGTAGAAGATGGATGGATGACTGGATTTGTATAAAGGCAGGTGCGATGTAATTTCTGCATAACTTCAATCCTTATTCATCATCAAAATGTCCATTTTTTTGTCTAAAAAGCAAGGATGGTATTCTGAAGCAGATGGAGCTGAGCTTCCCCTAAGATTGCACAATCGCATACAAACTTTATCGTTAGTCATCAATTTAGTGTTTGTAGACACTTGACATGTCATGATTACTTTTTCCACCATAATTCATATTTCATATGTCCATTTAGTCTTGCTGATCTGATCTGAAATCTCTGTAAACAAGCAGATTGAAGACGTCACCGTCTGAGATGTTTCTACTTTTATCTAATAGGCACCAAATGTATTCATCTATTTTGAGTGTGTGCAACGCAAGACAACGGTATAGATTCAAGCTGATAAAAGACCAAACTTGGAATATAATACATTTTTTTAGTGACTCTATAATATACTTTGTAGTTTTTTAAATGGCCTTTTCTATACAAGTAAAAATTTCACTAAAGCAAAAATATAGGCAGGGTAAAGAAACTTTGCTTTTAAGATAAAATATATCTATTTATCCATGTTACCATTTGCCCTTTCTGCTGATATTCATACTTTGGATGACTTTATTCTTTTCTGATCTTGTCATCAAAACAGCAGCAGCACACTCAAATGCTGCAGGCTAGTTGTGAACTTTGCAAAATACATCTACTGACGCGTTCATTTTGAATAGTTCCACCAAACGTGACTGTTTTTTCCTCCAGGTGCTCTGGTTTCCTCCTCAATCAGTTTCACTTTTCTTTTACTTGAAGACAAAATTTGTTTTGAATGGAGACTAATTTCTGTGCATTAGCACAAATGGATGCACAGCTTTAAAACAAGCTTTGTTACCTGAAAGTCCAATTTATAGCTTTAATATCAAACAAATGTTTTCCCCCAAATACAAGCAGATAAATGCCAAACATCACACATGTAGGACGACAAAATAAAGAAATAATGCTTTAAAATCAATACTGTCCATTAACTTTATTTCTACACTTACAGAAACTTGTATGGTAGATAGTGAATCACGCTAAATTATTGTGACTTGGTAAAGTTAAAAGAGACATTGGAGCCAAAATATTGTTGATGATTTTATTCTTTAAAATGATTTCAAAGAAACAATGATGGGGAAACTCAGGACTGTGGAATGCTGTGGCTACGTTTCTTCTGCTCAGTGAGGACACCAGCTTTACATGCAGACCAGCGGAGTCAGATTCATACAGCTCAATTGTTTCACACCGTGAGACAAAAACTAAACCACCTTTACAAAGAAAATAGTGTTTGTAGGTGGACCTAATGAAATAACTCGGCGTAGGTTCTTTGTAGCACTTCAATTAAAAAGTAGAAAGACAGTGAGTTGGTCCTGTGTAAACTTGAAATAGGCAACAAAAGACAATCTCTTCTGTGTAACGAGATGATCAATCAGAAACAAAGCGAGAGCAAAAATACTGAGGCAGTCTGACCCATCCTGTCCAACTAAAAATTATTTTTTTATGGAGGTGACATTTCAAGGTTATACATTGGTGCTTAGAAGACACTTTTTGAAACTCTTAAAATGAATGACAAATGTAAATTTAAGATTACTCAACATGCTGAGGGAATAAACGATAACACGTTTCTCTGTTTAGTTGATAGATGATATAAAGAATTGATGTTATTATCTCTAGATCAACTCTGATCATCTAAATTTACAACACATATCCAAACTACTGTTGATCAAATCTGTGGTGCGATTGCCAATAGAAATCCTGAACAACGATGCAAACGTCATAATGGACGTCTTGTGTCAGTTCCTCCTGATTTTTTTGCTTTTTTTAATCAATCTGTCACTGGCTGATTCTCTTAGAAGACAGATGATATGAAGGGAAAGTAAAGCACCCCAAAAAAAAAAAAAACTCATGTATACTTGATGCCTGTTAAACCTTTATTCTGTTTCCATGTAATAAAAAAAAAAAAGTGATTCAAAAATATTGGAAATAACTTGAGCAGCTTGAGAATTAAAACCCTGCCGGGTGGAGAAGGTCAAAGAGGCTGTGAAGCATTTGGAAACCCTTCAACTGTCTCCTCTTGAACCTTCTAGGAGTTGCACAGAAAACTGGAGGAATCCCAAATGTTGCACTTCTCTTCAGCTCGCGTCCCTCCGCCTGCTTTTCCCTGTCCTGACCACACCGTCATGAAAGCCCCACGTTTCCCCCCCTCTTCCGATTCCAAATGAGAGATGGGAGAGTCCAGGAGCAGCCCTGATCTGATAATCCATTCGTATTGGTCCCCTCACCATCTCCTCCTCCTCCTCCTCCTCCTCCTCCAACCCTCTGAGACTGAAGTGCACGTCGAAGCTCCCCCAGGTGGAGGGTTAGCGCTTTGCTTTGGCTTCTTCGGCTTCTTTTACTGATCAAACAAAGAGAGATACAACAACAAATGTCATAAGTTTGAGTTTAAACTTGGTAAGATTTCTTTAAAATGATTCAAAACACAGTGGAACTTTGCAAGACCTCTAATTGACTGGACAATTCTCTGGATGTAATTCAACATTTAGCCTGTATATCTGATCTTCCGGTAATCTAATCTGCCGCAAATGCTTGTAATTTCACACCAGGCTCAAGTCTAAAGCCTCAAAGGATTCACACAAAAATAACTTAAGGTGTCAGATGAAGTTATTTATGAAGTAAAAACTGTAATGTTCTATATGTAATAGAGATAGTGGATAGTTCCCTGTAACATAAGTACTCTGTGTTCTTCAGTCGTACATGCCGGGACTCGACACGTTCAATACAAGTGTTAAAACATGAACACACAAATCTCTAGCCTTTTTGAGTTGAAGCCAATCTCACTCATGGCTTAAAGCACCACCATTATACAGTCTGGTATATTAGAGCACTCTGATAACATGACACAATACAGCAGATAGATGCTATAAGGTACACAGCCTACAGGTTTAGCTAAAAGCTAAAGGTTAGAAACAGCATCAGGATAAACGTCCATCATTAAACACATGCAGAAATGTTTAAAAACCCTATCCTCCAACTTTAACAATAAACTATCTCTCTTCAAGATTTCACTTTTAGGATTTCTCACCTTTCCTGAGTTCGTCTCTCTTCTTAGCTGCGTCCTCCCTCTGTTGCTTGATGATGGCCAGCCTGGCCAGGTCGGCCCTGGCCTGCTCCGTCTTACCCTCTAGATGAAGCTTCATGTAACGCTCCTTTGATTTCTGCTTCTCGATCTCTTCTCTGGCACAGACAACAGGGGGGTTTGGAGCACATTAAAAACACTCTAACATGACTGAACGGACAGAGGAACATGAGTGTGACAACCACCTCTCTCTGCGAGAAAGTTCTCTGGGAGCACTGACGTCCAGTTCAGTCACTTTCTTGCTCTTCTGAGAGACTCGGTTGGGATTCTCGATCTCGATAAGCCCCTCTACTCCACTCCTCTTCTTGAACTGTGTGCAGAAACATTTACTGTATGAATCACCATCACATCTTTCTATGGCCTAATTATCCATCACAGCATCATTATTCACGTGGGTGTAATCTAATCTTTTAAAAACACACTTGATGTCTTTTGTGTTTTTTGATGGAGGCTATGCGCTTCACTCATTAGTTTTGCCATTGACAGATGTAAGACGTGGAGCCCGTACATCACTACAGCAGGCACAAAGACAATACATAAAATAGTAAATCCAAAAAAACAAATACACTCTTTTGATATCCAGGATTTTTTAAAAGGCTTCTCAAAACA
This sequence comes from Parablennius parvicornis, assembly GCA_900302745.1. NCBI lineage: Eukaryota > Metazoa > Chordata > Actinopteri > Blenniiformes > Blenniidae > Parablennius > Parablennius parvicornis. The sequence continues at coordinate 21,353 of OMNM01048677.1, forward strand.
CAGAAAGTTTCTAATTTTGGATGTTTACAGAGAATAATGACTTGGCCAGAGGTAAATATTACAGATTCATTAAAGGCAATACAAAAACATGGACAGTGTGCTCAGACTAAGATGTGAAAACAGTTTAAATGATAGGTGGAATAACCAGATTTGTTTGATTAAATACATAGATTAATTTATTCAGTTATTGAGGTAAGCTCACTCACTTCTGATTCGTCATCACTGCTGCTCTCCTCCTCGGACCCGGATGAACTGCCCTTCTCTGCACCAGCATTTTCTTCCTGCAAACATTCACAATTAAATTTAAACCTGCTTTGAATGCAACTCTATATTTGTGCAAGAGCAGAAAACGTTTGTACTGACCAGTTCTTTCTGGGCTTTCATCTGCCGATCAATCTCTTCGGGGTTGCTGAACTGCTTCCCTCGGCCCTTGTGGCCCTTTTTCCCTGCAAAACAATTATTCAAGTTTATTGTTAAATTCATCTGACAAGTTGTGTATTTTCTAATCCTACAGCAGTGTCATTATGATAACAGTACTTTATGCCCGAACAAAGCTTCTTGCTACTACACAGTGCTGTCAAGACATTGTTGACACAATATTGGCTTTAAACATATTGGTGATGTGCTGTGGTGAAAACTATCAATTGAACTTTTTTACCATGAGCCCATTATCTGGCTATTATGTTGGCTGCATTGGAGGTACCAGATCTGTAGACTCAGCTCTTTTTAGGTTATTACTGATTAGCCTGACATAAACAGAAGAAAACAGTTTGGCTCAGCTCCTAAAAGTAAACTCGTGTGGCAATTGTTTGTAGTTTCCAATCAAATTGAAGGTGCATGAAAGCATCTGAGCTCCAAGTGTTCTGTGGGAGCAGACAGGGGAGGCATGAGTCACACGGCTCCCTTCACCGGCAAATGTCATGGCAAGCGACTGTGAGCACAATCACCACCCGACTCACGGCGAGTTTACTCAACAAACCATGTGTGACTGCATCTGCTTCAGACCAAACATCTGGATTCCTCACAGGTGACAGCAGATTACTTTAAACGTGTTACAGACGGTGTCGTGTCCACATGGTATTAAAGCTTGAAGACAAATAATCTTAAACAATTAAATATCTGAGTCAACTAACGGTCAGACAAACAATGTACACACGACAATCACATTAAGGAAACATATTTGTGTCCGCGGTTTCCTTTCTAAATCGACTTTTCCTCAAATATCGTCCTGCTAACCACTTAGCATGCTAACTGCTAAGCATGCGAGGAGTCAATGGGGAATCAGTGCTAGCCGAAGCTAACAATCTGCTAGCTTGAGTTAGCGCATTAAAAGCTGTAATTGTGTGAATTTTGAGATGGACACGTACCGCCGCGTGGCATGATTAAAGAAGAGGCTGGAACAGGTGAGGTCTGCCGCTGTGTCGTGGAGCAAAACGGAGATTTGGAGGTAAAGTCGGCGGCTACAAACTACTTTGTCTCTCCCGCTGCTGGTAGCGTCCACGGAGCCGTACTCGCTCAGGACGATCAGCGCATGCGCAGTTGGGAACCCCGCATAAAGACCAGTACGGAGCCCCAGAACGACGCACACATCAGCCAATCACATAAAATGGAGAAGAAGTAACTCATTAAAGGCTACACGTTTACTCCGGGACATTGATATACTT
>OMNM01048679.1:0-20944 GCA_900302745.1 Parablennius parvicornis
GAAGCACTTGCTCTGCCTGGAAGACTATATTTTAATGTGATAGATTAAGAGTCTATTTGACTCTATTATTTCTAAATATATAATTAAAATTGGTCAATCATGTCAGTTTCTCAGTATCAAGTCATCAAATGAGTTTTTCTTTGACACTGGCAGCCCTGTGAAACATTATAAAGTGCCCTTTCATTCGTAATTTGGCATCCTTGTGACCCACAACATACCTTTTGCTCCACAGATAAGATAAAAGATATCTACAGACATTTCCCTCCTCTGTAACATCCATATGTGCTCAGGCAGCACATCTGGACACACTTTGGGACAGGCATGCATGCATAAAAGCAAACTGAAACTAATGAAGAGTAAAACTAGGGCACTGCAGTTGAGTCTGCGGTCTTCCCTATTAATTAGTTACTTATCTTGTTCTTGTTTGCAGAAATGTTCGACATCTTCCCACCAGAGCTCCGCGTGTGATCTCTAGTGTGACAAACAGATATCAAGCTGTTGCCTTGGCAACACATGTGGAGGGCTTTACATAGTATAAGAGCTTTTGACAGTGATTTTAATTAAAGGATAACTACAATTTGAAAATGGTCATTAGCCACTTACAGTCAACCATATTCAATGTCCCCTATTTTTGGCTCATATTAAATTTTTGTTTGCTTTAGTTGAAACCTTGTGTAGTAAACTTTATGTTGGCAATGCAGGGTGTATATTCCATGTCACTGTTGCATACAGGAAAAACTTATCAGGGTGGCTGAGGATTCACAAATCAATCACTGCAGGCTAGACAAATGGATGGACATAAATTCATAAAAGGAGATTAGGTCCACTAAACCTAAATATAGTAGGACACCAAATATAGGAATAAAAGCAAAATCGTGATTTCCTCTGATAGTATACTTGAAGGACAATTATCTATTTTTAATAGGGAGAAGGCCCACACCTTATGTTCCCTCATGGTTTCCTCTCCACAACGCACCTCCGATTACAAACTCATTCGCTGCATTTCAATAGTCGACCACATGATGTCGCTCTTTGAGTGTTTTCCACAACATCAACGCACTGTTGTTATTTGACCCCTGCAAACTATTCACTCTTGCAGGACTCTATAAAAAGTATCAGTATAGTGCATCATTTTGGTTTTGAACAAAATATAACATGCTTTAATTTAAAGGTCAATGAAAAAATATTTTTAAAATATTTTTTTTCCAGTTTTGGTCTGTGACTAAATGGACCCAGCCACATATTTGGAAAGTGACATTATGTGAAGTTCCTGTGGTTGTGGGACGGATACAGTGTTTTCCCGTTGATGCCACCTGCCAAGCCGCAGGCAGGAAATGAGATTTTGGTGAAACTTGTGCTGCTGACCAGGATGACCTGTACAGCACAGACATTAAACAGACAGAGAAATGGAAAAAGAACCTGTCGAGCTGACCTCTGGAACTTTCTCTCCTTCACAAACCATATAAAAAAAGAAATGGCAAATATTTTGTGCTCTCTAGGCATTTTGATCTGATTCAGGCCTAATAGACATTTTAGCATACCTCTGCACCCGCATGCAGGCTCAAGCCAAAAGCTGAATTACAACAGGATAAAAAGTGATGATACTGTTCTTCTTTTCAAATGCAATCATGTTTGAAGGATGTGTTTTAAATTCGGGTGCTGAAATGTTTAGATTTCTAATTAACTTGTCCTCTATAATCATTTAAGTGAGACTATCAGCGGCTGTTGGTCAAGGCCAGGCTCCATTAAGCTAATCTGGGTAATGTGTGCAGCTGCAGATCAGGTAGATTTGTCAGTCTAATCAGCTGGCTGCTGCTGCTGCAGCTGTAAATCACATTAGGAGTGAGTGGGCCGCTGCTGAGCTGGCTGCTTTAGGGAGCAGCAACAGGCCACACATTGGTCACAGTTACGCTGTGAAGACAGGATTACAGATAAATATGTTAGGTGTCTGCCCCAGGAAAGAAGACAAAGAGCAATCACACTCTTTCAGTTGCTGAATGCATGGTTCAGAGCTATCATTAAGGGTGATAAAAGACCATATCCAAAAGGATTAGAAAGTGCTTGAGCAGGAAATTGTCTCTCATATCGGAGACATTGTAATTGTTTCATCTGTAAATGACCCATTACTTCCTGATCAAATAAAACTCCAAATGTTTAGTCAGTACATCATTTGTCAGAGAAGCATGCAGTTGAGGGCATCTGTCCCACAAATGTCTATCCGCTCTTACTCAGCACTTAAGTATCCTGACTCGCACTTCAGCTGTGATATGATACAAATTGCCAACTGCAATTAAATGTAAGTCTGAGCTGTGCTCTTAAATGAAAGCACTTACACAGATTCAGCTTCAAGCCACTGAACAAACGTGTCTGTTTGAATACTAGAGATAAAAGGCTGGTTTTGTGATAAGAGAGTCAGTTTGATATGGGATTATGATTATAATATATGCTGAGATAGGCTGCTGTGTTACTTCCTTATCTTAAAGTTTGTATGACCATTATCAGATCATTGCCTTGGAGGGATTTGATATTTGCTGGAGTGGAGCAAAAAGAGAATGGGTGAGAGGAGGGTGTAATCTGATTGGCCACCTAATGTGTCTCCCTTGATTGTCATTGGTTTTAAGTGATAAGTCAAACATGGTGTGAAGTTGCCATCCTTCCTTAAATTATAGAAAGGAAATGTAACTTCCACGTGACAGTACCTTTAATGATGAGTGTAATGCGTATTACACATTATTGATTTTACTCAGAGGATATTTCTCTGTGTTGTTGTGGGCTCTACTCACCCCTCATTATGATACTTTGGATCCTTTATGTGGATAGTTAGAATGTTCTCCCTGCTCATGTATGTGTGTGTACTATGCAGAAGATGAACTGATGGATTTATATGTATAAATATTTTCTACTGTAAAAATAGAAGAAAAAAACAACCTTACGCTAAGTAACGACTGAAAAAGACAGTGTCTAATATCTATAGTCACACAGAAGAAACAGATGTCCAAGAAAACCGTGTAAACAAGAGGACATGTCCATATGGGAACGGTTAAGAAAGAAGAAAGTAAGCATACTTTATTGATTCCCTTTGGGTAAATACTTCTCCACTTTCAACCCACTTCATAGTTATTAGACTTAACTACACATAGTGGGAGCAGTGGGCTGCCACATCATGGTGCCCAGTTAGCTGCTGGGGTCAAGGGTCATGCCCAGGGTCCCACAGTGTTAAATTGTCAGCAGTGGGATCCGAACCTGCAAACCTCCCTCTAGATCACTGTACTGTCAAATAATAACAATATATCAGAATGCTGTTTATTATTAATGTGGGGAATCAGAGATTGTTTGGGATGTAATTTGGCTGAATGTAATGACATTTTATTGATGAGATCTTAAATTAAATGGAGAGCAGTTTGTCTGCATCCATCATTTTTGTCTCGCACACAATCAGCAAATAAGAAAGGTGTTTATAGCTTCTGTTTAGATTTGAGCACCTCACAAAAGATAAAGAGCCTTCAAGTTACTTTAGATTCAATCATAGATGTTTTTCCAACATAACGTTCCGTCAAAGCGTCAATTCCTCTTCCTGATCGAGTGGATTTCTCCCAGATGATGACAGTGGCATGGGATCCCAGGGAATGCCAGCAGTCACATTCCCGCGTGCATCTCCCAAGCAACTGTACCCACAGCTTTGTATGAACCAGCAAGTCTTTAATATTTACAGTGTGTAACTATCTTGGAGAGGATAGTCACGCTGGGGAATCCTTTGAATGACAGGAGAATTCAAACGGAGCACAGCAGGGGTGTGTCTGGAAACAGAGGCACATGGTAAGCAGATGGCATCTCGGTGATTCCCACATGAGGGCCAGCTGGGACAAATGTGGATGTAGCAGATGATGCTACACTGTGTCTGTCTTTATTTGTAGTCTTGTAATATTGCTTGTGTCTTTCAATTTTTGCTGAGGGACTCCGCACTGATTTTGCAGCCTTAAGAGTAAGACTCTATTATGTTGGAGGAACTCTTCCACACAACAAAATCATAAACCTCTGAGAGAATTGTTGATGCAACCAACAAATTCTGCCACTTTGTTTGCTCGATGCTGGGGAATTGTAGACCCCTGTCCCACGTTATAGATGAGCTGCCTCTCCGGCTCCTTCTCATCTTTATTTGTGTCTTCAGCCTTTCTCTCTGAATCCCCGCAGGGATTGTCTGAGGAAAGTTCCAATCTACAGCATTGTGCTGCTTGAAGCAAAGGGACAGTCACGCAAGGAAACCTGAAACTGATCCTAACCCCTTTGAATCTCTGAATAGGCAGGGCTGGGAGGACACTGACCTGCCTGTGAGGATGCAGGCTCAGGCTCTGTGTGATCCTGCGCCTCTGCTTATTTGCTGATTTTGACCCTCTCTCTCGTATAGTGGCTCTCTCCCTCTCCCTCTTGCTGCTGTCTGCTCTTTCTCTCTCTCTCACTCTCTCTCTCTCTCTCTCTCTCTCTCTCTCTCTCTCTCTCTCTTCTGGATCGACTGCCAAAATCACATGGAATGAGAGAGGGGTTGGTAGGCAGATGCCTCGGGGACAACGGAGGGCTTTCACAGAGTCTGAAAGCAGGAGACAATGCATGTAGGCTGCAATCCAAAAGCCCATTTACCGTTGGAATGAAGTGTGTGACGAAGGCTGTAATTCTGCTATCTGTCTGGACGTTCTTCCTCCTTCTCGCCCTGAATGCCACATTGTGGCATCTGTGTCAGACACTTGTACCACACTGATATTTAGTCCGTCAATATCCAAGGAATCTGTCTGACTGTACAGCCTGTGCGTAAGAAATGTTTGGTGGTGTCTGGGTGTTCACTTAATCCGATACTTTTTGCCCCATTGTTTCGTTTTTCGGAGTGAAAATTGAGATGTGTGCCTATGGGAAGGTTTATTGAAGGCTTCAGTCTCGAGAACTATAGTTCCTGCAGGGACCTGCTGTCTCCTGGGTCACCAAGCGGGTTAATAGACGGAAGGTTTTGTCTGCAGCGTCTCTTTGGGAGTTTTCTTTGAATACTGTTGTCCCTCCACGGTACAGTGAGAGATGTAAGCCATCACAAATCCACACGCAACTGCAGACAAAAAAGCTCCAGTCTTCTGTTGTAGCGTGGGTGTGAGCTTTGGGATTTAGTACTTGTTGCTGTTTGAGGTCTCTGAAACCTTAGAGTATTTTTAGAGTTATGATATTCTCCGGGGAGCACCGTGGTGTGGCGGTTGGCGCTTTCTCCTCACAGCATCAAGGGTTGCCTGGTTCAAGCTTGACTCACTCGACTAAACTGATTCCATTTCGTTTTAAGATACCAGTAGGAAAGCATTAGGACATTCTGCTCTCACTGCCTGTGTCTTGCAGCAGTATTCTTCAAATCAATAACAACATGGTCTACATCTCTGCAGAGTTTGTGGCAGCGGCTGTTAGGTTTCATTTCGATGACTGCCCCGACAGCCACCGGCATTTCTGCTTCCATGGCACGTGCCGCTTCCTCATACTGGAGGAGACGCCTGCGTGTGTGTAAGTCATTAGATTTCTGATTATAAAATACTACCGCTGACTCCTGGTTGTGATTTTGATGTTTCGAATGGAACACAAACACACACAGTACATCCACACGGCACTGAGAGATGCCAACAATATATTGAACTTTTTTATTTGCATTCTTTTTTACTTTGAGCAATTTGTTGTTTTTGTAATGTTAAACACTTTGACCTGTATTTTTAACTGAACTCTTTTAAGATAAGCAATAACATACAGTCGTCTTTCAACGTGGACATCTGAGCTGTTTTGTACACTGGCAGCTCTTTTAATATATTGTGCAGTTCAAAGATGACAACCACGTCAGCAGCAGATTAAAAAATATATAACATATGAATGCGTATCTGAGCAGTTTCTTAAAAAAGGTATGACTTTTTGTATTATCTAAGTTTTTGTTATACTTAAGACTGGGGAAAAAAAGAAATTTATTGCATAACAAGACATTTACGCTCAACACAGTTTGCTATTTTATTCACTTGAGTGATTTTGTCATTAGTGGTCTGCAAATTGTGACTAATATTAATATTAATATGAATGAAGTGATCTTTAAAAGTCAGTAAGTTTTTATGGGTGCCTATTTTAAATGAATATAATCGGTTGCATTTATTTACCATAAACTTAATTATCTGTGCATTTTCCACTGCCTCTTACCACTTCAACACATGCCTTGCTATATCTTTTATTTATAAATATTACATGTTAGATCATCGGTCGTCAAGTTGTTTGCTATTTGCAGCTTTAGTGTAAGATGCCAGTAATTCCTTCTCACTCAGTGTTACAGCTGTGTTTTATTCTCTCCTGTCATACTGTGATATATTTCCATCATATAATTCAGTCACTTTTGCAGTATTTATCCTTCAGGCTTTCCTCGTGCGTTCCAGGTGTCATCCGGGCTTCGTGGGGATGCGGTGCGAGCACGCAGACCTGCTCGCAGTAGTGGCAACCAATCACAGGCAGCAGACAGTGGCCACAGTGCTGGTGCTGTGTGTGATTGGGTGTGTGCTCGTCATGGTGTTGTGTACGCTTTTACAGTAAGTTGGTTAACATGGCTAACAGATTCTGCTGGCTAACGGCCGATAAACTCAACTGTGTTTATGGTGGCCGATGACAAATTTGCGAAGTGTTGCCTCCTCCCTCAGCTGCTGGTGGAGGCGGGACTGTCGGAGACGGAGCCACGCCCATTACTACATCACGGAAAAGCATGGAGTGTCCTGCTATCCATCGGAGAGTGGTACTTTTCCCATTTTTTTTTATTTATTTTTTTTATCTTATTGCCTTTCAGAGTTCCATTCATTTATCTGGTGCAAGAAAAACAATAACTATAGTATGAATATGAAAATATCACAGTTGACATGAGTGGAGAATTGAATGTGTTTTGTTGATTTTTGCAAGTTTTGACAACAATATGGGAATAGTATAGTACACAACTAACTGTAGTTGCTTGGAAAAAAAATCTCTTTTGTTCAAAAATATGTTGATGGAAGTCTAAATATAGTATGAAAAAATGTGATTCTCATAATAATTTTGATCACTTTCTTTGTTTGCTTTTCAGTGGTGTGAGAGGACATCTTTGAAGATGAATGGTTTGCTTTGTGACGTTTTGTTTTGGTTTTTTTTAGTTTTCCTTATTTGTCCGGCTCACAAACCCTCACAATTGCACTCAAAGCGGCTCAACCGGCCAGAGGCAAAGTGTGACTGAGGTCGGCCTTGTCGACATTGGCGGTTCAAATCTACCGTTATATTTTTCTCAGCGACTGCAAGTTCTGGACTGCAACAATCCGGCGCGGTGTTCAACACACTCAGTGGAGGTGCACTGAGAGCTGCAGCTGCCTCTGGAAAAGTTTGAGATGGAAGCTGCTGCAAAAATCCTGCATGGGACATTTCTATATGTCCTGATTACTGTTCGTCTGGCCTAGACAACAGTAGAAAAGATCTATGAGGCCATTAATCCTGTATGGAGGTTGCAAAGGAGAGACATTTCTATTTGGTTGTGGGACAACAATAATTCATGTACAATCCAGAAGGACCCAATTCCTATTTTTGTCTTTTTATATGTTTTGCACAGACTTCAACTTTACAAGCACTAAGGACATTTTTAATAACCTACGGTGGTGGGAAGTTATGCTTTACAAACATTTTAGTGTCTGTTTTTAAGGAAGGAGCTCACATCACCTGACAGGAGTAGGAATTGTTATCTGGACTGTCTGCAACAAGATTTCCAGGACTTCAGTCAACATTTGTACATCAAGACTGCAACGTAAAAAACATTTTCAATTTGTTTTTTGTTTATGATTCGGAGAAAACTTTGCATGACTTGAGTGTTGCTTCTAAAAGGAAATGTATTTATCAGTTTTTATTTTTTTATTCTTGGGCTGCATTCTAAAAAGTTTCACACATCAGAGATTTATGATATTTCAAGCTATAACTGAACCGACACCTGGGGGCGACCACTTCACTCTAAACTACTTTAGTAATATTGCACTTTTTTGAAAGCTTGCTCACTGTTGATCAATTAAAAACTGCACACATTGCACTATGTAATCACTTGTAAAAAACAACAACAACAAAAAAAAAAAACACATTGACATACGAGATGCCAAATACAGCTGCCTGATGGAGCACTGATAGGGAGAGGCACGGGTTTGTACACGCCATGCACCAAAATCAAGCTTTTATTTTATTTTTTTAAATGACAACACAGAAGAATGGTTTGTTATAGCATTGCCTTTGCTCTGATTTCAAGTACTTCTAAAGACGGAAAAGCCTCTGAATTCAAGTTTAGAATTAAAACCTGTTTTTTTTTTTTTTTGTTTAGTTTGGAGTGAAGTAACTGAAAAATAATTGCAAATTGATCTTGTGCACATGAGTTTCGTGTTAAGAAAAAGGTAAACATGATGAATGTTTGATGGTATTGTATATTCCAAAAGACTCTGATTGGATGATAAATGTGTGTTTGTTTACAGTATCTGATACTTTATGTTGATTACAGCATCGATGTATAAATATCAAAAGTGAATACATGATGTATCGATGGAAAGTCATCTGAAAACACCCTCCTGCTGATCTTCTGAGTTTTCCTTTTGCTTCCTCAGTTTCTTCTTTTTTTCTGTTCTCACTGAATTTGTTTTCCAATGAAGAATTAAAAATGCAAATGTGTGTGGGTTTCTTTCCCCGCTCATGTACGTGGCCTATTAATTACAGCTCCCTCTCTGGGGTCTTATCTCTCAATTCATCGCGTGACCCTCTTTTCACATCTGAAGCTCGATGCTTTTTCTTCCTCTCTTTTCAAATACCCTAATTTTCTGACGCTATGCTCGTCTATTTTTTTTCTTTCTTTCACTGAATATTTCAAGATGCAGGAATGCCAACACGAAACCCCTGCAACCCGAGGCTCAAGTGAACAAAGAGCTGAACTCCTGAGTGCTTTTATAGCTGAAGGAAATGTTTTAGCCCTCCTCTATGCAGCCATTCACTTTATTTATTTGTCTTTATTTCAGTCCATAGCCATTAATGGTGAAACACTTGTGGTTGGAAGTGGCTTTGCCACATAAAACATAACCCAGGTTGTGTTTTATTTCCATATTATGTCACTTGAACGACGCCTTCTCCTCGTAACGTGCTGCATCTTTCCGGGCCTTCCCTTTAGCTTTCTGCATGAGAAGCTTCATCTTGATCCACAATCCCATTATGTTTGCAATTGGATTTCTGTGGAGCCCTTTAGAGCCGTCTGGCTGAGCCACTAAACCAGCTTTGAATTAAGCAGCTCTTGTGGATGCTCTTCTAAAGATACACAATACTCTTAACTCTACAAACTGCTGGGAAACGAAAGAAATTGAAGAAACGGAACCGAAATAAATGAAAACAAACTAATCCTTAATGTTTCAGTCATGTTTCGTGGACAGTGGACGGAAGGTGGAGATCAGGAAATGTGTGCAAACTCAATCTGATTTGGAGGAATGTCAACACCTTGTTCCCTGTGAGAAGCTGGGGCTCGGCTTTGATTTTGGTGTTTTCCCGGGAGTTCCTCCTGTGGCCCTTTTGATCCTCAGACCAACACTCCCAGTATCCGTCTCCGACCAGATGGCTTTAAAATAAGAGTATTTGCAAAGGCATTAGGCTTAGGCAACCCTCACTCGTTCTCCTCTTTGCTAAGTGCAGCACCAAACCGACAGGAATGATCTAAGCTTAGTAGCTTCAGCTGAAGGGTCGGATCATCCAGACCTCCTTCAAAAGGAATATCATCTTTCTCTGGTGGCTGACAGCACAGATTAAAATGGTGTGACCAGCGTTCACTAACACTAACATATTTAAGCTCATCATAGTGTTCTTTAATGTACTCATTGAACTCTGAAAATGAATTACAAATACTCCAAACATTTTACAAGTTTGAAAAAGCAATATATAAAAAATTAATTATGCAGCCACCAAGTCACTCTGGTAAAAAAAAAAAAGATTTTTTTTTAGATGAGCAACAGCAATCATTCAGGATAACCCCGACATAATATTACTGTTATTTAACTATTAATCATTAAGTATTCAAAACTATAAGAAAATACCTTTAATTAATATTAATTTTCTGTAAATAAAATGTTTTATATGAGAAAAGCTTTTCTTTGTGGCCAGAACTAAGTAATTTCAGAATTTTTTGTGAAACTTTAAACTTCCCTTAAGCTAAAAGGTTTATTACTGATTCATGTTTGTTCATCAGCAAATCCTAACACTTCACCAGTCCTAAGAGATACTATTAACTGTTTTTTATAAGAGCGAGTAGGTTTAATGGACTTGGAAATAACACTCATAATTTGAAAATTGATGATTAAAAGGTCATTTCAATTAAATGCTACTTTTCATATTTAGTTTTTGTCTCCAGTCTTTCTACATTACACATACAATGACATTAAATGAATTGCCTTTCTATTTTAAGTCTCAAATACAAACATGTCATCAATATGTAGTTCATTCAAATATATAATTCCACAAGGTCTTCAACACAAGCACAGAAGTAATGCTTTAAATGACCTTGACAAGGATTCTTCTGAAGCTTGACAAATCCATTCCTCAATTCTCTTAAATTCCTTGTATTAGTAGTCATGTTTTGGTCAGTAAATAAGCAGAAAACTACACCTGCCCTGCCGGTGAATCAGTCTGGCTTTTATTATATAAACTATTTGACTTGTTAATACGGTCTTCTGAGTACTATACACTTTATTTTCAAGGCACAGATAATTCTGCAAGTTTGTCATTCCCACTTTAATCACAACATAATTGTTTGACAACCACACAGTGTGCATTCAATTTAAACATTACAACAATATATTAATTTATCATCACTCATGACTATGTGCCGTTAGTCCAGATGCTGCTGAAGCCGTGACGGCAGCTCTTCCAATGAGCGAAGGCGATGCTCTGCAGGGATGTCAGCTTGACCATGCTTGTCGTGTCTGTCTACGAGGAACCCGTGGATTCCCACGGACTGAGAGGCAAGGTAATCCTTCACATAGTGGTCACCGACATGAGCCACGCTGCCTGCTGGTACGCCACACGTCTGCAGTGCCTTTTCAAAGATGGCTGGACTTGGCTTCGCCACACGGGCTTCTTCCGATGTTATCAAAAAGCTGAAATACGACCGCAGCTCGCAGGCGTGTAAAATCTGTTCAAGACGGGCGTCAAAGTTCGATACCACACCCAGCTTCAAACCAAGAGAAGAACAACTCTCCAGGGCAATCTTTGAGTCTGGAAACACCTGAAATAAAGAAAAACATTCAGAGTATCCACGTGTGTGGACATCATGATTGGAGCTGATATCAGAAGCAAAATTTTAACCGCTTGACACTTGTACTGCATCATTTAGACAAATGCTTTAACGACCCAAAAGAAATCATGACTCCATTATTTTATCCGCCTTCTATCCTTCCCTCTTTAATACAAACGTTGTTGACACGAAAACACCACTCCATTTCAACTATGTGTAATAAAGTACTGTCGTGTGTATTTACACACTTTTGGAACAACTACAATGTTAAAACTAGTTAATGGGTTAATCCATAATCTATACAAATGTATCAATAGTTATTTACCTCCCAATTTTCTGCTTTGCAAAAGTTGTGGTAGAGATTGTGTGCCACTGTATTCAGCAGGGCTGGGTCCTCTACCCTGCATCGGGAAAGAGTGTCTCGCACCACCTTCATCCACCAAGTTTCTCCATCCAGGCCCTGAGCGACGCCATAGTTGTGGTATCCTCTGGAATACTGTTGATAAACCTGCCGAAAAGCAGCGTCCACCTCCACAGGACTGAGGTGCAAGCCCACACGCTGAGCCTCCTTGCAGTACTGCTCACCCACAGATACACGGACCTTCAGCAGGGTGTCTTTGACATCCCACAACACCCAGCGCAACGGAGACCGCATCACACCTGCAACAAACACAAGACAACAGCACAGTTTACAGACATTCAAATGACTGATTGTTAAAGAGCTTAACAGACAAACTCCATTGTATGCAATTTTTATTCAACTGAATGACAAAAGAAACTAATAAAAAAACACCCAAACCTGCATCTAAACTGTTTTGAATGCAGCAGTTATTTGATTATTCATTATAACCATCCTTTCACTGTACAATGACTAGCGAACCACACATTTTGTACTGTATCAATGTTACAGATAATGTCACCTTTTGATCTCCAAGGACCAGAAACACATATGCCTTTTAAAATATAGAATAGCTCAACTGGATTTCTATTGCAAATATTCATAATTCAGAACACCAAGCAAAGCAAAACAAAATAAAACAAGAGATTTGCATTTTCAGAAGAAAATGCCGAAGCTGAATGAAATATTGAGTGGCTGATCTCCTTTGATTTGCTTCTCACCCTAGCATCTCCATGGCAACAAACGCTGACCTGCTTATAATAATAAAAATAATAAAAGATTTGGATCACTGCCTTCAGCATTCACACAACAAAGTGAAGCACAAGAAGTTATCCAGTAAAATAGCTCACACTTGATACAGTAACTCCATGACGTCATTCCACTATGTGGTAGCGTCACCGTTGTCATGGTTACTAAACACGACCACGCAGCTCATTGATAGATTTACCAACTTCAGTTAAACTACACTCTGGGGATGTACTGCCAATTTAATTTGGCAGTACATCTAACCTGCCTCACAACCGCAGACCACGTATAACCTCCACATCCAGCACCCCAGACAGCTCCTGCATCAATCGATTTGCATAACCATGCCATGACCCCACTGCCACCATGGGCCACTTGATCCACACCAGTACTGGAGGTCCTGGGCTGGTGCGGTTACACGTGGTCTGCGGTTATGAGTTGGATGTACTGCCAAATTCTCTGAAATGCTTTTGGAAACTCATGGTAGAGAAATGAGCATTGAATTCACAGGCAACAGATCTGGTGGACATTCCTGCAGTCAGCATGCCAAATGCACACTTCCTCAAAACCTGTGACATCTGTGTTCCCCCCAATAAACTGCAAAACTGCACATTTCAGAGTGGCCATTTATTGTGACCACCCTAAAGCACACATGTGCAATATTCATGCTGTTCCATCAGCATCTTGATATGCCACACGTACGAGGTGGGATGGCTTTTAGGTGCTCACTAACACAGATTTAGACAGATCTGTGAACAATAGGTCTTTTGTGACCTATAGAAAATATTTTAGCTCTTTGAGTTCAGCTCATGAAAAATGGGAGCAAAAACAAAAGTGTTGCGTTTATATATTTGTTCAGTGTACAACAATGACCTTGTACGACCAGTAACTACCAGAAATATCTCTCCTTGACACCCTTTCTGACAGCACATGCATGCATTAGAGCTCACAACTAAACCATGAAATTACACAAGTTACAACGTTACCAAAGGTCAGGCCTTCTCAACAGTTAGCTCAGTTAGCTAAAGTTAGCTGGACTCTTCTTCGTGGGTTCGTTCTGTCACCGCTCCAGTCGCCATCGATTGGTGACATACAGTGTTCCTTTTCCTGTCTTCAAGAATGAATGTATGACTATTTGAATTCACTTAACACATTACTGCGGATAAATACTTAAACAGATATCTTGTTTTTATGACTGCCAGATACCTCCTCTTAAGATATCGGTGTCGATTCATCCAGTCCAGCAGGTGGCAGCATGCTCAAAAAGGCGCAATCACAACATCCGGTGTCCTTTTCTGCGCACGCTCTCTTGTTCATGTGCAAAAAGTCAACAGGGAAATCTGCTGCTCTTACCGGAGCAAGCAACATAAACAGTGGGGTTCAATACCTCTAATCTATGTTTTCAGAAAACTAGGATGACCGGATAGTTCTAACACAATGGCGACTCCAGCTATCCGGATGTTCCGGAGGTTAGAAGGACTATTCTGTGTCTACAAGCCCCCAGGAGTGCACTGGAAACTCGTGCGGGACACAATTGAGACGAATCTCCTCAAAGGTGACAGTGACAGAGCCATTATAAGCTTTAAAACTAACAACACAACACATTTTAACAGAGATGAATGCTGAAACTTAATCTGCAAGCAGAATTATCTTTAATGTTTGTTTTTTGTTTTTTTCTAACTCTTGTAGTACATTTTAATGTTGGCTCCTTCTCGTTTAACTATGTATCTCTAGGTGTAAATGCTACGCCTCCCCGGGCTCTACCACATGAGGTGCGTTTCTTGACCGAGCCCAGCTTTGATCCAGAAGCTCCCAAAGGACTCACCCTGACTGCTGCCTCAGTACCAGCACTGTCCAAACACCCTCTAGGTATGTGTTTTCACCCAACGTCATCTCCTTGTCCAAATTCTTACTGTTCATCCATTTACATCACCAAATACGTGAAAAGTTTACTTTTGGACTGCACTCAAGATGGATTCGAATAGATATTTTGCACATTGTGATATCAAAAGTCATTGAGTCTGTTCAAATGCAGTTATTATTTCACTCAAAGTTGTTTCATCATTTAAATCATTGGTTCCAAACCCTTAACCTGAGGGACCAAAATGTGACCCCCTCAAGTGCTGCTTCAGCTTGGAGTTTCAAACTTTTATTTTGCCAGTTATTCACCACAAAACATGCATTCAGCTTTAATATTTCCCATTGCTTCTATGAAGCCACTTTCAATTTATCTCTCTTTTTTGTTGTTGACAGATTCTTCTTCCCGTTTAGCCTGATGCTTCTTAAGTTTTTATCCCGCAGCTTACTCTCTGACCTTATCTTTGTGCATATTGCAGACTTTTTTTATAATAGTTAAAAAATAAAGAAATGCATGAATGATTATGGTAGGGATGGAGAAACCTGCTGGAGCAGAGAGATCTCCACTCAACAGGCACTGCCTCATAGGGGTCGGTATTGAGGGAAGCGATTTTATGAGGACATAGACAAAAAAAACACATAATACATCACAGTAAGGCTATTACCCCCAAATATCAATGCCATCAAAATAATGTGTTGGGACTCGGTGAAATAAAGAAACCGTCCCCCTCAAAAATAAAATAGGGCAACGCCTGTTAAACCTCTTTTTTAAGCTTTTTCTTCAACCTGCTGTTCCTGTTCATTTTGTTCTGGTGGGTTTTCTTTGTTTAACCATCATTGAAGGTGGAAACCTTCCTTAAAAACTCAAATGCTGGATTTGCAAGGATTAGTTTCAGCTTACTCTTTATTTTAGTTTAAATTGCCCATATTAAAAAAAAGAAAGAAAAGAATATTGGTAAAATTCCAAACATATGCTTGACTACCATCTAGTATCTTCAGAAATCTTGTTTTATCTAGCCAATAGTCCAATAATAACATTTCTTTCCGTTTACTACAAGAACATAAAACAAAAAAATAAATAAAGTGACAAATTGTTGCTGATATGTAACATTAACTTAAAGAAGAAACTCAAAATATTTTAAATTCTCCAAATGTTTTATTGCATAGCATCACTGCAACACTATTGAGAAGAATGTATCATTATTTAGTGACGGACTTGGAACATTGTGACGAAGTCTGTCCTGCAGTCTGAAATAACTGAACTAAAGTGATCAGTAGATGTTGTGAATCATAGATCATTAAACTGTGTGTGCATGTGTGTTGTAGTGACGGGACCTGAATTTCAGCATATTCGAGTTGGTGTTGGACATCGCCTTGACGCTTCCTCCTCTGGTGTTCTGGGTATATTTTTACTGCTTACATAAATGAGAAGATTCATTTATTTAATCTGTAAAATTAGTCTGATTTTTTTTTTTTTCATTCTTTTTTTTTTTAAACGTCAGTTTTAGCAGTTGGGAATGGAAACAAAGTCCTGAATGAGTTCTACCAAACACAAGTCACAAGGGTAATTTATCATTTTAGCTGACTTCACTTCAGACATATGATGATGAAAACATTATCATCTGGTTTACCGTCGTCTCATTTGTTCCAGGATTACACGCTGGAGGGAGAATTTGGGACTGCGTCGCGTACTTTCTCTCACTCTGGGCAAGTGGTTGAGAGATCCACTTATGGTATGCACCCTCATCTGTTCCAGCGATTAAAGTTTATTTAGAAGTTTTTTCAGTTTGTCGTCAAAATTAAAACAGCTTTCAACTTAGTATTTGTGAAGTGTTCTATGATTCAGGTCCTCTGCTGCCCTGATCTAGGGCACTGTGTTTTGAAATGAGCAATCGAAACTATTTGCTCCAAAAACCCTGTTTTCTTCTTCACAAGATCACATTACACTGGAGAAGCTGGAGAGGGTACTCATGATGCTGCAGGGAGCCAATCAGAAGGCTTTGCTAAGGTAAGCCGGCTTAATGTGATATTCATTACATTTGTGTAAAAAAAAAAAAAAAAAAAAGGTATTTTTCCCCTCAGATGTAATTTGTGGAATAAAACCACTTTTTTTTAGTAGTGCAGTAATATGTTTAAACATTTTATCGTTGATGAGAGATGTGTTTTTCTTTTGTTCTCTTTAGTTATTCGAATGTAGACATGAATTCACAGGAAGCCTATGAGATGGCCGTTCAGGGTTTACTTGGGCCCGATGGGAAATCGCCGCCTATCATGACGGGCTTGCGCTGTATTGATTTCCAGCCCCCCAACTTTACTTTAGGTAAATCCTTTACAGCTGAGTTCATGTAGCCCGTTCTGACATAAATGAAAACAACTGATTCAGTTTTCTGTGTGTCGGTTTCACAGAGGTGCGATGCATAAACGAAACTCAGAAATATCTGCGGAAGGTTGTGCACGAGATCGGACTTGAGCTGCGCAGCACGGCGGTGTGTAAAGGAGTGAGACGCATCAGAGACGGACCTTTCACCCTGCGGGACGCTTTGACCCGTCACCACTGGAGCGCTGCGGACGTCATGCAGGCTGTTTTCCAGTACCACGCGACCAAGAAAAACAAGAAGCAATCCCAGTCAGCCATTAGAAAACCAGTGGCGCAGACATGTGAAGACAGAGAGGCCATCACTCCACCAGGAGAAGCTTTTGAAGAAGCAGTGTCGGGTAGAACTGTTTCTGAGAATAGCGGGTAATGCAAATCTTCCGGAGTTCAACTCCGGTAAAATATGTTTGCAAAACAAAAAAAAGTTTAAGTGAATTTACCATTATGTTATTTTGACTTGGTTCAATATGAAGTTTCTCAGCATCAGAGGACTATATGTGTCTAATACATGTGTATATTTCAAGATTGTTTTTTTGTTTTCTTTTTCTAAGTCTTAAGTTATTACTTTTATGATCACAATTCTTTTGAAATCCAGGACTGAATAAAAGATTTCTCCTGCGATTGTGATGGAATTTTGTTTGATATTTGATTTTTTTACGGTCTGTGAAACAGTCTCAGTCCCTGAGTGCAGCACCAAGAAAAGGTCTCCATAATAAAAGTTGGAGTTTAGATTGTTCAACTGTTGAAATACAACCCAAGTAACGAAGCACCTGTTTTTTTTCCAGCTCAAGTACTCCCTCTAGTGGTCAAAGGTTATTATGATCTTTATGGCGGTATTGTTTGGTGTAACGACGTTCTGTTAGAATCTTTAGACAAGATTAGGATTTCAGCCACTATTGAGTTTCTCAATAAATTGAAGAACAACCAATTTTGTCACTGTGACAAAAAATGCTAGATAACATTTCACTGCTTTAGAGTCATCATCCTTCAAGACTGTGCTATCCTGTGCAGGGTCTCAGAATGCTGGATCTTGGTTTATGGATGAATGTAATAACACATTTTAATAACAAATAACAAAAAATGTAAAGTCTATTTTCAATTAATCAATGTGTTTTATATAATGATTAATAAATTATGTTGATCTACCTGATAATAGTCAAATGCAGGAAATGCTCTGGATAGGTTGTGCTTCCATCACAATGTAAACACAAAGAAACAGACAATACAACTCACATTCATATTTTGACTGACAGGAAACTGAAATACCCTGAAAACTTAAACTTTTTCATGAAGAACATGCAAACTTGGACTTGATCCGGGGACCTTCTCGCAATGTGGCAGGCCTGTACCTGCTATAATAACCCTAAAGTACAATTTATTGTTCAAGTGAAATCTTATTTTCAGTTATATCGTGTAATGCTTTTAAGAAACAGAATGTGTATCATAAAATGTGCTTTTGACTTTTACTTTAGTCATGTACAACCTCAAACATCAAACAGTGGCTTCACACTATTATCTGGAAACAGCATTTCATGTGTGACATAATATTTAAAATCGTTAGGTTTATGTAAAAAAATAAATGCACAAGAGACTGGAACTTTAATCATGGATTGAAATCCAGTGTAATAGATTGTGTGTGTGATAGAAGAGAAGAACAATTTAATAACAACAGTGTCTTCATCATTACTCCCGAGTTACAAACAACAGCATTCAGTGAAATGATGCTCAGTAGTGTCATGGTTCAGTTCCAGGTGTGGCTTGAAAGGGCCTTTCTGTGTGAAGTTTGCGTGGTCTGCCTGTGAATACAGGGAGTCTTCCCACAGTGGAAAGATGAGCATTTTAGGCTAACTGGTGAATGTAAATCACCTGTAGGCGTTGATGTTAATGTGTGTGGTTGTCCGTCTCTCTCCGTTTGTATTGTGGCGGACTGAGGCTTTGTCCAGGGTGAATCCTGCTTTATAATGAAAAACAAAACAAGAGAAAACTTGAGATAAATGTACCAAAACTTGCATTAAAACCCAGTGAAAATCAGTTTATTATCAACTCTGAGGCCTGAATCATCTGAACAACCGAGAGCAAAGTTTTCATGAGTAGACAAATGTGTCCTGGAGGGTCAGAGCTAGTTCAGAGTATCAGATTCAAAGTAACTGTTTTCTCATCATGCTGCTGCCCATGGATGCTGCCCGATCCTTGTTTGTGTGACGTGGGTATTGCAGTGGCGCCGTTGTTGTCATGCTCATCATGCCATTGATGAACTTATTTTTCCTCAGGCAACATAGTTTTCTTTGTCAGTTGAGAAGCACAATTCCCACGAGGGCCCAAATCAAGCATGCAAGCAAACAAAATGTCATTCAGGAGGTTTATTAAGCATGATACATAGAGACATCTGAATAATCACATTACAGCATCAACTCAGTGGGAAATACCCAGTAAAAGTATTGGGAAGAAACAAACAAATTATACTTGAAAAGCTGTTGATAATTTTTCCAGCATTGTGCTTAATTAAAGAATATTATTTATGATCCTCTTGCAGCTGTGTCAACTGCTAGGAGGAGAACAAGCAATACTGTTTACAGATGAGTAACACATTATGATATGTTGAATCAAGATTTGTGCAAGACACAAAAAAATGTGGTCTTAACTTTTAAATCTTAAAATCTTGCATATTAGACACACTGATACAAATAAGACTCAACTTCTCATGTTCTTTTTGTCATTCTTCATAAACACAACACAGCAAATAAGGCACATTTTTGTGATGACAAAATTTGATGTTTTTGAAAAAAATATTTTCAGCTCTCAACCTAAATTTGAATTAATACATTCATATCAAGACAGTCATTTTTTATTATTCAATTTATGGAAAATCCCTTACCTCCAGTGTCATTGTGAAAGGTAAATTATTGCCTGGAATTAAAAGTTTGTGCAGGAAAAGGGTCAAACCGACCAATGTTCATAATTTATCTCTTTAAAAAAATTGCTTCCGTTTAAAAAGTTCTTGAAATCTGGTCGACGCATCTAATTCAACACGACTGACCGACAAGGTAATGTGTTATGTGCAACAAAAGCTGCTAAACAGGCCTTCAATGCGTCTGTTATAATGTGGTTGAATATGGTGTCATAAGTAAATCCAGTCCAATGAGGCAAAGCTCTGTACTAGCTCGGTATGAAAAGTGCTTTTTCAAGGTAAATGGGAAAACACACCAGTGTGCATGATAGATATATGAAGCACTTAAAGCAAAAGTCACATGCTTTGTCATTATCTACAGAAATTATACAAATTCTAGCAGTACTTCTTTCAGTGTGCCTTCTGTGGTCATTATTTCATAATTGGCAGTTGAGGAGAAGCAAGAAGAAGTGAGGTGAACTAAAATAGTCTCTTGCACAATAAATACTGAAGGAGACAGCAGGTTCAGGTTTGCGGCTTCTAAGTAAATTCACTCTCGTCTTCTAAAAGAGAAGCTGCAGCTCATGAGAACTGCAAAGCCTTGCAAAATGAATGTATTGCTACAGTGCAATTAAAGTAAATATTAACTGAAACAGACACCACAGACTGGTAATATATGTAAATAATAAAGATAATTAAAAAAAAACCTTCTTAGTTGTTTGGATTAAGTAAATTAATGGTAATCGGAAAAAAACAAAACGTGTAAGTAGAGATAGATTGTATACATTTCGATAATTACAAACAAGCCCAACCACTGGATTTTCACCATTTGTCTTATTGGTATTTTAGACAAATGCACTTTTTCAGCAACATCTCGATCCTTTTTTCTTCTCAGGCTCTTTGTGTAACACTGTGACTTCCCTTCTTGAGTTAGATGTTTGACTCAACATCCTGGTAAGAACAAAACAATATAATCAGATGTCAGTGCAGGTGACTTCAGCACACAAGTAAGATTAAAAAAAAAAAGATAGTGTTTTACCTTGCCAAGCTTTCCAAAGACTGAATTACGTTTTCACCTGTGGCAGCGCTGCATTCCATAAATCCAAAGTTATATTCCTGTAGAGGAGAAAGACAACCTTAATGGTTATTATTATTATTATTATTATTATTAATATTATTATTATTAGTAGTAGTAGTAGTAGTAGTAGTAGTAGTAGTAGTAGTAGTGTGGGTATTCAATAGTTAAGGATGTGACAATGAGAGCTGATCGTACCTTAGCGAGAACTTCTCCCTGTTGAGTTTGAACTTTTCGTTCTGCACAGTCACTCTTGTTCGCAAGAAGTAAAACAACTACATTTTCTGCACCAGATTCCTAAAGAAAAA
>OMNM01048679.1:20964-33751 GCA_900302745.1 Parablennius parvicornis
AAAAAAAAAAAAAAAAAAGAAAAAAAAGAAAAATCATTATCTGTGCAGATACACAGTTGTTGCAGAATGTTTTTTTTTTTTTTTTTTTTACTGGGACTCTGGTTTCTCTCCACAGTGCAAAAACAGGGAAGGTTAACTGGTGACTTTTATTCCCTCTAGGTATGAGTGTGAGTGTGAGTTTGGCTGTCTGTCTCTGTGTGTTTGCCCTGTTCTGGACTGCTGATGTATCCAGGATAAACTCTGCATTGGCTCATAATCAGATATAACAGATAGTCAAATAACGTGGTTTAGAAGGTAAATAGATGAAGATGAAAACGTGGTAATATGAACCCGTTTTTTGGTAAATGTCAGGATTCAGCTACACACAGCTATTTTTTCTCATTAAATCTTTTTTTCATGTAAGAGGCATCAAATGGAGCTTTAACACTCTTTAACAAATTTAGATGAAAGTTTTGAAAACTGGTGAGTTATTACAGCGGGAAACACAAACAAGAAATTCCAAAATGAATAAAACCTTATAATCTGATATAAAAACAATATAAAAAAAGGTAGCAGAGCATTACTGAAACTCTGACTTGAATAGCATGTTACCTGAATACAGTTGGCCCAGTAGCTGATGGCAGAGAAACTCTGAGGAGAAGAGATGTCGTACATCAAGAGAAATGCCTGGGCTCTGTGAAAAACTTGTCTGGTGATGCTGCGAAACCTTTGGAAGACAATTAAGAAAGTTATAAGAAACTGTTAGGAGGCAGAACGACATCTTTCGTCGCATTCATTCGATACCTAGAATGACATTTTTTATTCTGTTGTAAAGACTTAAAGACTTTCCTAAAGCTGTATTTTATATCGTTCTCGGCATCTCCTCTGAAAATAGCAACAAATGTTGAAACATTAGTGGTCATAGCATTTAAAGTAAAAGTTTAAATGTGTTGTTTGTAGCTCTTTATCTTGTCTTTGATGGACAGTGATGGTCACCCTCCACTGCACTGTGCACACACGTCAACAAGTAATAATATCTGTTTTGAAATTCCTCCAAAGTGTCACAGGTCACGTCCGGTCGTTGGCAGCTTTGACTGTATGCACATTATATCCCTCCGCTGCCGCTTGAATAACCCAGACAAACACAACACTGCTCAGACATGATAAACCAGTTCTGAAACACGTATCCTGGCCCGAGGGGGGGAAACGTGTTCAGGCAAACTGCTACATTATCTGTCTACAATAGCAGGTACATAGAGGATGTTGCTTATGTAATTGTTGTATCAGATGTCTTGGCTTAAATTCCAGAGAATTTTCACGTTGGGTGTCAAGGAGCCTTCAGGCTTCTGAAACAACGTGTCCCTGCCGCCGCCCTAAAGCAAAGTATATCTTTCGTAGAAATATAAAAACAAAGCCACTTCTGAGAAAAGAAGGCAGACGGTGTACATGACACAACACTCTGGCCTTCATTAAACAACAGATAACACTCAGTGCTTGTGTTAGTCAGTTCCCTTTCTCAGTCTCTCAGTCTGGCCAGTTGCCCGTCGTACACTTGATCAGTTACTCCTCAAGTCTAATGTCAGCCTGCATGAAGCCGCTGGGTCCCAGTGTATCTGCTGTGTGTTCAGGACTCCTTCTCATCAATTCTTCCAAATTTCTGGATTAACAAGCTTGACTTCATGCAGTTCAAAGCGTTAATCACTGCACAAGAATCAAAAAGGCGGCTGTTTGTTTGAGTCAACCAGCCTTGTGACTGAAACTGATTTGATTTCCATTCCAAAGAAGCTGGGAAAAACACAGTATTGCCTTCACTTAGGTGAAAAATATGACGCACTTAAAAAAAAACCCAAATCCATCGAAGTGATTTTCTCTAGCTTTTGCAACTTATTTTCCCATGTTATGTATGACATTATGTTAAAACAAACATTCACTACGTGTGTCTCAATAACATCTTGCAAAGAGAAAGTCCATACGCATACCTTTCTTGACCTGCTGTGTCCCAAACATGCAGAACCACAGGTTTCCCATCCACCACCACCGTCCACATGCAGGAATCTACGCCTGCAAATCATATTCAAATAGAGGCAGCGTGTTAATTTTCACATATTTGTAGGAGCAAGCATAAGGTAAAGATCAGGTTCTTACCAATAGAGGAGGGGAGGGTTAAGGAAAACTTCCCACTCTGCGCTCTCTTCATAAATGAGGTCTTTCCCACGCCGCTGTCTCCAATCATCACCACATTGTAACCATCTGATCTGAGCTCCTTTCCTCTGGGTTTACCAACTGAAATCAAAAACACTTTCCAGTCACAGTCTTGTAATACTCTGGTATTATTCGTCTCCAGCCAGCTGCATTCTGCATTCCACACTGTGTTGAAATGATTTCCATCTATTTACCTAAAGACAGCTGTGCTCGACTTTCGCGGTTCAGAGTGACGTCAGCATGATGAGGTCGGGACAAGGTCTCCTCACTGTGAAGAAGACCACCGAATATACTTCCCATTAGGTGTGACAGATGCAGCATATTGTCAGCAGGGATTCTGTATTTCTGATGTGTCTCATTCACTCAAAGTGTGTTTACAAGGATACGATCAATCCAATTGTCAATAATGAGTAATTTAATGTTTTTTTTTGTATATAGTAATTCAATTAAATGAATATCAACAGCAAGACATGTTTTGTAAGTTTAATAATGAGAAGACATTTTTTAATTAAAAAAAAACCCAAAACAGATTCATAGTGCTGTCATCTGATTGCCTCCTGTCCTTTTTTCAGCTCTCCATTAGGTAATTGTTTATGTTTTACCATGAGGGCTCTTGTACAAATGTGCTTTTTGTTCTGGAATTTGAAGCATCTCTGCAAGATTCACAGTGTTGCTTTCTCTAAAAACCTCTATTTAGGCCTGCAGGAAGTTGACAAGATCAACAAACTGCAAACTGCTGGCGTCACTGCCTGCAACAAGCACTATCTGTTCGGACTGCACAGAGGTAACGCCACATAATGCATCTTTTATACCTTGTCAATGAAGATTAGTGTGGATGTATTGGCTTGCATGAATCAGAGGCTTAAGCTCTTAGATATATGACTCATATGCATCTAGGAAAAACTTTAGTTCTCTTCTTCGGGTAGATGGAAAGAAAATCTCTCTCCAGATGGCTTATACATGAAGAGTCATTTTGTCCAAGTTGAAATAGATCTACACATGCATTAGTTCACTGAGATTAAAGAACACAAAGTTGTACTGGATATCTCATCTCTGCCTCAGATCTTTTTTATTCTGATCATGTTGTGCACTTACATATGTAGTCAAACTGCGTGCAATATCTTTTGTAAGCACTGAGGCAACATTTGGTTGTTGGTTCACAGTGTACAACCAGCATGACATACCACTTGAGTTACAATAGAGCTGTACTTTGTAATGAAACCTCTCCATGCCTGTGTGAATGAAGATTATTCTGGTTATCTTATGCAGGTACACCAGGATTTTATTCAGTCAAGCTAAATATGGAGCGGAGCAACATAATGGATGCTGTCTTGTTTTTCTTTCCGAAGACTCCGTCTTACCTCACAGGCCTTAAGGAGTCTCTTGCCTTTATGTCACTGAAGCTGGCTGATGCTTTCTTCTGCATTTCATCAACCTGAAGAGACAGACAGGCTAATGATACACAGGGGAATGATATTTTACTTCACTTTTATAATTTAGTCATGCTCTTTTCACTTTTCTTTTGGTTGTATTTATGTATCGTTTGCTGATTTTATTCATCAGTTTCTAATGAAGTCAGGTACATGTTTTTGTTCTTCTTTCTCACATGTGAAATGCAGCGGTGACCACATGTTCCTTATTTCAGTTCATTCTGTCACTTTATTCTTGCAGCAAACCTTTGCAGTGTGTACTATTGTTGATGCCAATGTGAAGTACAACACAATACAGTCAAGTTATGTAAAAATACATCTCATCACCAAAAATACAGGACAATAACGCTACACCCAAGTATGAAGATCTTACCACCCTTATTCAGCCATTTTTTTGAATGATAATATCAACAAGAAATAAAAATGTAATTCCCTCAAAAGAGAATACTTTGCTGCTTACCTCTGATATTATATCTCGACTTGATGGCTCTTCTCTTTGCTCTTCAGTCGCCGTGTCTTCACAAGCTTCTGTGATACTGCAGACTTGCCTCTCATCTTCTGTTTGGTCTTTCTGGTTTTGATGTCCACCCGACTTTCGATGAGACCCCATTTTTCTTCTCCTCCCTTCAGGTGCCAGCTCAGACATGGTAGAAGAGGTGGATGTAGAAACACCGGAAACAAACAACTGATGCTCTGTTTCTACCAGTTGGCGTTGAGGAGCCGGGGGCTTCAACTGAGATTCATTGATATGAGTACGTTCCACTGTTTCAAAAACTTTCTCCTCTTTGTCTGTAGAGTGATGGCCTTTGTCTTCTCTGTGAAGCTGCAGCTCTTCTTCTTCAAATCCAGCGTCAGTCATTGCTTTCACATCTCTGTCGGATGTTTCAGGCTCTGTTACATCATTCTCTTCCTCCTGCTCTTGATGCAACTCTTGTCCTTTGGTATGAAAACCAAGATTTCTACGAGTGGAGCCCATTTTTCTTCTTCTGTTGGTTGTAGTTCTCACGTTGAAAGTTTTGCTTTCAAGGTCTTCATCGTTTGTATTTTGTTGATCATCATTTTGATCTTGTGTTACTTGAACACTCTTGGGGTTTTCCTCACTGTGTGTGACCTGTGTAGTCTCACTAGGAAGCATTAAACTCCCCCTTGCTTCACCAGTATTTTCAACATTTGTTGTTTCTTGTCTGTTTCTTTCAGAGGTCATTTGAATCTCAGCGCTTGTAAACTTGTGTATCTCTGGCGGCTGTACGGTAACATTTAATTCCATTTCACCGTCCCTTACATCAGCATCATTAACAGGACTGACAATGCTCACATTGTGAGCAACTGACTGCTGAGGAAAAAGATCCAATAAATCATTTATGTCTGGTATCACATTACTATTACTGCTCTCAACATCAGGACTACTGCCTCGTTGCTCGTGCTCCTCACCATGTGCAGAGGGGGTTTTATTTTCCCGTGCTCCTTTGTAAGTCGTGCTTGACATTGTTGATGCATTTTCATTTTGTGATACTTCTGCACATACCTGCAGCTGCTCCACAACTTCAATTTTAACAACATTTTCCACAACTGAGTCCGTGTCTGTTGTTTCTTCCTGGACTCTTTCCTCTTCTGGTTTTCTGCTGAGTTGGCTTCTGCGGGTGGAACCCATCTTTCTCTTCTTCTGTGTGGATTTCACTGGCAAAATTTCACAACATCCCGATTGACTTCTTTCAGACTCACTGTTGTTAGAGGCATCCATTGCTGGTGAAAGCCTTTTGTCAAAAGGCACATCCACTGCTGGCACTTGCGCTGCAGACACAAGCTGAGGTGAAGTGTATATTCCTTGAGCTGGATTGACTTCAGCAGTAGGATCCTCACATTGTCCCACTTCGTACTCTTCAAGACCTTGTACATCCATCGAACTCTCTGCCGCCTCACCACTGTTCTCTGTTTCTTTCACATCATGTTGTTTTGGCACATAGAATTCGTGCTCAAGTGAGTCATTGTCACAAGTTAAAGCCTCTGTGTTTTGTATCTGACTGACTTCTATCTGATCAACCACATCCTCAAATGCTGAGGTGAAGCTGGCATTGTCATAATGAGTTGAGATATTTGGCATGTCTGACTCACCTCTCTGTGCTGTTTGGATTAAGTTCATATGATCTGCATCATTTCCTGTGAGTCCTCTTACATTCTGAGGTTCTTCAACAAGCGTTTTCTCACCTATGTCTACAATAGATTCGAAAAAAGCGCCCTTGTCTGAGTTTAAAATAAAGTCAGTTGTTTCTGAAGTCCTGTCGTTCATAATGTTCTGTGTGAAGAACATATCTTCCTCTGAAAGCTTCTTTGTGTTCTCGCACTCAGTTGAACCATTTTTTCTGACATCTGCCAACTTGAGGTCATCTGATTCTTCTTGTATTGTCTGTGTAGTCAATGGTATTTTTGTCAACTGAAGGGGTTCATCCCCCTTGGTTGTTTCTACATGGTCTTCTTTAGTTGCAACATGTGGTTCAGAAGTGTCTTCCTTCCCTTGTTGCCTTCCTTTAAATCTCCGGCTTGACCCCAGCCTCCTTTTGGTTCGTCCAGGTTTAATGCCTGTCTGAATTTCATCATTAATGCTCTGACAGGTGTCCAGAAGCTGAGAATCTAAAAGTACATTTGTTTCCAATGTTTGTAGAAGAGGTTTATCTTCCAGAGCTGAATTATAACTGATTTGATGCATTACTGTGGCATCATTGTGACCTTTCTCTAATTTATTTTCATCATCATCTGACTGCTGAGCCTCTCTGAGTTCAGATGAGTTGAAATCCTCTTTAGGTTCCCTATTTTTAGTTATCTCCTCTTTTGGTAATGAAAATCTTTCTTGCTCAACACTGCAATGAACTTCATGTGTTTTGGGGTTGCTTCTGTCAGAAGGTATCTCTGCGGTCATAGAAGACTTCCTGTATTCTGAATCCACATCCATAAATGAATTTCCCAGGAAATGTTCAGCCAGCTTTAACGTCTGTGTGTCCTTGTCAGTTTCCTTGTTTTCAGACACAGAATACAAAGTGGGAAGTCCTTCGTCTGTCGTCTCGCTGGAATCTGATTTGATTAGCTGTTGATCTACTGTCAGATTGGTACATTCAGACAGTGGAGCTAAGCTGCTAAAATTAGTCATTTGTTTGGCATCGACATTCACATATTCAGTTTTAGGTTTGTTTGTTTCTTCCAATAAAGTTATTGTGAATTCATCCTGGTTTGAACCCAGTATTTCTTGGTTTACACCTGGGCTGGGATCAGTGTTATTTTGCTGAACTGGACTAAAATGTCCTTTGTTGTCCTGATCAGTTGTTTTTTCAAGACAAGCTAACATGTGCCCTTGAACGGTGTGTCCCCTCTCATTGTCATCAACTTCTGTTTTTTTAGTATCATGTGCGTCTTGGTTCATAGCCTCAAACCTGTTCTGTTCTTTAAGGACCTGCTGATTATCAAGATCGGAAAACTTCATCATGGCAGGAAGATCTTCTGTAATTTTTATGTCTAGCTCCGGCTGGTAAATATCCCCTGGGTAGGTTTGGTTAATCGAGCTCTCACAAAAGACTTGAACCACGTCTTGCTTTTGTACTGGCACAGACATATCTACCTCTGCATTGACACTCTGTTCAGGTTCTGTTTGTTCTTCATGACTACTTTTTTCTGGAGATATCACTGTCATTAGACCGACATATGGTTCATTCACTGAACCGCTCTGGACAATTCCCTCCTGTATTAGCTGTTGTGTGCATTTGTCCATTCCTTCGTCTTTTACAGAAACAATACTGGAATGCTCATCAAGTGACATCTGGCTGCATTGTGACTGGTCAATCACCCACTTATCATCTGAGGGGTTTGCAAATAAATCAACAGCAGTTAACTCAGACGTAGTAACAAGCGTGTCAGCATTTCCTTTCTCCACCTGTAAAGGGTCAGATTTGTCTATTCCCTCCAT
Source organism: Parablennius parvicornis (assembly GCA_900302745.1). Classification (NCBI taxonomy): domain Eukaryota; kingdom Metazoa; phylum Chordata; class Actinopteri; order Blenniiformes; family Blenniidae; genus Parablennius; species Parablennius parvicornis. The sequence goes on from OMNM01048679.1 coordinate 28,528, forward strand.
TATGGTTTCCACTGAAGTTAACAGACTCTTCGTTTGTAGTGATTCAGTTGTTACATTTTCCTGAGGCTGAGCGTCAAAAGGAGCTTTGGGATAAACTTCATCAAGTAATGACTTGTGCTCATCAATTTCGGAGAAAAGCTCTTCCTTCTCCCTGTGAAATATTTCTTCAGTGTTGCCTTTCAATCCGTCTATACAACCTGGGGACATGTGTCGTCCCTCTTCATCACTGATCTGTGGTTTCTTTGGATGATGTATATGATCATTATCATATTTCTGGTCAGAAGGCTCTATGTTAGATTCTCTTGTGTAATGCTCAACTTGTGGGTCATCGGGAAGTGAATGTTTCTGTTTGGTGGCAGAATCAGAAGAACTTTTGGTCATTGCTTCATATGGATTTGTACTTTTGACTTCGGCTTCTTTCAAATTCCTTAAAATGATTTCAGGATTGCAATCAGCATCATCTAATATAGTTTCAAATGTGTCATGAATTTGCTTCATTTTTTCAATTTGCGTCAGTTTTTTAACATCCTCTTCAGCATGACGAGGACCTCTGACCTCCTTTGTCCCCAAAGTAACAGACTTATCAGAATCTTCCATTGTGGTATTCTCTGACTTATCAAACAGTCCTTGAACCACTCCTTCTGTGAATCTATCATCTCGATCTTCTTGAATATGTTGACCTTGAGAAATTAAACTTTGCAGGTCTGTCTCAGTATAGTCTGTGAGAGGGGTATTCAGAATCTCAGAAGAATAATCAGGTGTAGAAGCTGAAATCACAGAGGTGCTATTTGATGCAGACAATATATTATCCCATTCACTTTGTTGACCCGAGTCTTTCTTTGACTCAGTAGTTAATGACAAGCTCATTTCGGGGGCGTCAGCTTCCTCTGTATTATCTGCACCATCAACTGTCGACTTCTTAACTTGCTGTCTCCCTTTAATCCTCCGACTAGACCCCAGTTTTCTTCTGTTCACTCTGGGGTCTAAGCCAGTTTCAGTTTGTTCATTCACACTGGGAGAAAAATTGCTCTTTTGGATGTCAAAAACGTCTGTGTCCTGACCAACAGATTTTTCATCACTGTGTTTGACATCATCGTATAATTGGTCTTTATTGTCAACACCTAGTGCAATCTCTCCTATTTCATTGGGGTTGATCCACGGTTGCTTTGAATCGTCCACAAAATAACACTCAGTTTCACTTTCTAAACTCAGTTGTCTTTCTGTTGTGGGGTTCTCTTGCACAGGATCTGTATCAGAATGTACATTTTCCTGCTTGGCTGCAGGATCATGATTGTTGTTCACACTCACCTCAGACTGAAGTGGTTTTGGAATTTCAATTTGGTCTGCGGGATTTCCATGAATTATTTCTGAATCATTCAGATCTGGGGCCTCACGCAGGCTGTGATAAGATGTGATTGTTGGATTTGGTGTTGGAATATCTTGAGCCTCTTTCTTTTCATCATCCTCTAAAAGATGAGCATCTTTGACCTCCTCAGTCTCAAGAGGGTCAGAAGATTCTAAATCATCCAGTTTGGTGTCTGACGCCTCCATTTTAAAGCCTGTTTCTCCCATATCTTGATCTTCAAGAATATTTCTATATTCAGGAATTACACTTTCCATTTCAGTGTGAACCTCAGAGGGATAACCAATAGTAGACACTGAAGAGACTGGGAGGTCATGTGACACAGATAATATAGTGTCACATTCTCTAAATACACTTTGTTCTTTCTTTGTTTCTGTTGTAAATGGCATTGTTATTGTCTCAGAGGTCTCACCACAGTCAGTATTATCTGAGAGTTCAACTTCAGATTGTTTTATTTGTTGTCTCCCCTCATTTCTGCAACTAGACTCCAATACGCTTCCGTTCCCACTGGGGCCGAAGCCGGTCTCAGTTTGCTCGTCTCTGCATGACAAATTGTCCAGACTTTTACTCTTGTCCACGTGGCCAAGTTCAACGTGGCTCTCATCCAAATTTGAGTCTTCTTTGTTGGTTGCAGAATCAACAGCACTATTCACAATCAGGTCAGGTTGATATGTATTTATGATTTCTGTTTGGTCTGTCGGGGGGTCGGAAATCATCTCAGAGTTATCGGTGTCTTGAGCATCATCCAGCGCCATTTCAGGAATGTTTAATACGGGCATTATTTCTTCTGTCTGTGTTGGTTTAACTTCCTCTTCCAGCTTGTTCTTTACAGCATCCACTGAAGAATGATAACCTCTGAACTCCTCATTTCCAAGCGTGTCAGATTCATTTGGCCCTTTCAGGGTGTCTTCAACTGATTTATCAGGCGCAGCCACCTGAAAGCCTTTCTCCGACTCTGAAAAAATTGAGCTGTGCACAGACATGTTATGTTTGCCTCCTTCACTTAATTCCTCATTCTCCTCTACCGTTGATGACATTGTTATTGTTTCTGGGTTTTCATAATCATCATCATCGGTATGTTCTGAAACTTCATCTTTAGATTGGGTGTTGCGTATATTTATGATTTCATCTTCTGCTGGATGAAATATCTGACTTTGAGGAGAGTACTGGTTTTGATACACATCTTGTGTATCGTCTTTTACTCTATTGACAACTTCCTCTGAATGTTGAGCACATCTGCCTTCAAATAAGTTGAAATGCTCATTTTCTTCCTCCTTTGCGGCCACCTCGTCTTTTAGTGATGAAAGGATAGGTTGCTCAAGACTGTGTTTCACTTCAATATTTTCTCTGGCACCACTTTGATCTGTGATTATCTCTGGTGTTTTGAACTCCAAAACCATTGATTCTTCAAAGGAGTCACTAACCAGGGAGCTACCCTGTAAACGTCCACTCTCTGTGATCAAGCCTGTGTAACCTGATTTGTTCTTTTTAATTTCTTCAACAGAGTAAAAATGTGAAAGTTCCTCATGTGCCATGTCCATGGAATTTAATGGGGAAATGTTGACAAGCTGTTTATCCTCCGATGGACATAAAAGAACACTTGGACTAGTTAACTGAGAACTTTCATCTTCATGTGGATTTTCTTTCATTTCTTCATTTGGAAGCGATTGCAGCTTGTGCTCATTCTTGGGACTTAAACTTTCCATTGCCTCTTCTGGACAGATTGTTGGAGAGCTCTTCATAACCTCTGAGTAATATTCATGAGAATCAGTTGAATGTGAAGAGCTCTTTAGCGGTGCACCGATAGCATGCTCACTCCCTTGACATATTTCCATCCAACTTTCAATCTGCACTGCCTCTGACATTTGTGATGTTGGAAGGGTTCTCTGGCCCCTGGTGTGTTCCTCAACTTCCTCTCTCACTTCAGGGCATGTGTCAATTTCTGAATCTTTCTCGTGTTGCCCTCCTCTATGTCTTCGACTTGAGCCAAGTTTTTTTCTGTTCATTGGAACCAGTTGTTTGGTTTCAAGTCTGAACTCATCAGGAGTTGACATTACGTTAACTGCTTCAGTGCTTTCTTCTTCTGCATGATGTACTGTAGAATGACTGTCTGCTTCATGGAACTCGTCAGCTTCAGACGTTTCCTTTTTTCTCGATACATTTCGACGTGATCCAAGACGCTTTTTCTTTGCACTTTGACCCGACATAACCTTATCCTCTTTCACCTAAAGCATCAAACATTTAGTCATGCAATGCATCAGCAACTCGATGGGAAATTACCACACAGCAGGGAAGCCTGATACTGACAGGACATGAAAGTAGCCACAACGCTCTTAAACACATGCAAATGCTGCTAACATGCATACAAAGCACTTCAAATGACAACTGCACGTGACTTAGAGTACAACATTAAAAAGTCCTCTGTACACATTCAAAACTTTGTGCTGCATTTTCTTATATGAACTATAAATAATGTTGAATGTTTAGCTCAACGACTCAAGGCTCACAAAATTGTTATGCCGCATGTACTTACCACTCAAAACAGGCAAAGGTGTCTTACAACATGAATGAGCGAACAGTTAATGTCAAGTCATCAATGTCTCCTCGTTGTAGATAGATTTCATGTGTGGGTGTGTGCTCCTTAACAGAAGCCATGTCTCATAGCTTCCTGTGTGGGCTCTTGCTCACGCTAACATACACAACTTCCTGATTGTTGCAATGCATTTTTTTTCCCTTTATGTTCACTTCACAAAATTTGTGGTTTTTCCAGCATACTGACATTATTAGAAATGCTCAAGTATCTAAAAAAAAACACAGGCAAGAGACGCACGGTGTCACCGTGGAAAACATTTATTGAACAAGTTAAACTGCATCGGCACAAACTGTCAGAGCTCAGAATCAAGCAAAGTGGAGCAGAGGCATTTTGAAGAGGTCACACACTGGAGGCAAAATACAAAGCTACCAATCATGTTTTTTTGAGAGAACCAACAAATAACACTGAAGTTTACAGCATCAGTTGAGTCCGCCTTCTGTCACTAGTACAAACTCTCTAGACTGCATCTCACAGTGACTCGATGAGAGGACATAGATTCAACTGAGAAAAAACAAAAAATACAGAAAAAATCTCCCAAAACCATCACAGGAATTTTACCCTAACAATTAAAAATGATTGGTTTGTGTAAAAGTAATCCCAGCCATCGTTTACAAAACATGCAAGGCAAGACAATGTATTTTATGTAAAAAAAAAAAAAAAAAGGAAACAACCTTGTAAAATCTCAAATCCTTGTTATGACAACTGACAAAAAAGAGAAAACCCTCAATCCTTCTTTCAATCATTCCAATTGACCAACTTTAGACTGTCAAACTAGCAAAAAAAAAAGAAGAGAAAAATAGGACTATAAAAAGTAAAAAGTTTAACTTTAGCAACAATAGCAGGATCCCGTGGATGAATGAGACTACTCTCTTCATTTCTTGTCAGCAGATCTGGAGCGGCTATTAAAAAAACAAACAAAAAAACAGAAATGAATGGTCACAATATCAACAATATGATTTAGAGTCAATACAACAAATCTAAACCCAACAACAGGTTAAAGCGTTAATTAATGTGCATTGGGAAGGGAAGCTTTCATTGAGTCTTTTCTATTTACAGCCAACAGTTCAGATTTCCTACAACCTTCACTGAGAAATGAACCATTTGTGAAATAAAGTGCTTGAACCACAAATGTGGATAATTGCACTGCAGCTGCCTCATTGAAAAAAAAAAAAGAACAAGAAAATCTTACATCGTATCTCAAATCGTACAATTTCAACACAAAATTAAGAAAATGCCGATGTGTGGCACATGTAGCTGAAACAAGGATC